>JAOBRG010124882.1:0-13369 GCA_027574985.1 Umimayanthus nakama | reverse complement strand
TTTCAACGGCCCTATATGTTCCAGTTTTTTTTATGGTCATAATTTTTGTAAATCATATTTTTATTGAGCAAAGGGTAGGCGAGTGACAGTAAACGGTGTGCGCAATGCAAGCAAGCCTTTTGCAAACACGAAACTCCAACCAATTGTTGGTTTTATTTATAACCATATAAGTTATCTTACATGACAGTAAAATGGTGTCAAAAATATATAAATTACATTATGTGGTCTTCCTCAATTTTTAAAGAGTAATTTCCTTATAGGTACTTTTTCCTGTCATAGAAGGAACGTCCCAGTATTTCTTGTATAAACATTCACATGCATATGAAAAAATATATGCAAATTCATACCAGACCAATTAACCCTATTCCTAATACTCCAATTCCACATTAAATGTCAATTTTACTAATACAAGCATCGAACTTCAGATGTTTGCAAGTCCTTCGAGGTATATCAAGACAAGCGCTCTCTCCGGCCACAGACCGGATGCCTACCTAGTTCGGGAAGCCCCGCGACGGGAAGCCCCACAATTCAGTTGAGGATAGATAAGGGCATCAGAGCTTGGGATATCGGCATTTGCGTTTGAAAGCACTATCATCCATACTCGCATCAGTGTTAAAACACACTATCGGGAGCTAGGAATTAAGCCAAAAATTGAAGAAATATTTCACTTAAAAGCAGTATTTACATGTTGCACTTTTCCTCAATAGGATATAAGAATGGATGACTGAGAACCCAGTTACCCACTGAGAAATTTGTCACACAATTAAATTCAAAGCCCACAATAGATACATCGACTAGATCAACCCTGATCCGATAAAGCCTCCAAGCTCGAAAATGTGCAAAAGGCGAAAGCAGTCTTCAAAAAGCAAGGTTCTCTTTTATCCTGCCTTTCTTTGCTGATTACAAAAGGTCAACCGAAAATTGTTTTTGTAAAAAAGCTAAAAAATACTTATATTTCATCTGTAAAAATAGAGTTCTGAGGCGCAGCGTTGGACATTCGCCAGCGTTTGTCTTTTGCTACAACTTACAAAGTGAAGTTATTCCTATATATCTACTCCCCCAAGGAAATAGTCAAAGCCGTGACCCGTGACACTACTTTAAGCCTCCTGATTGATACAGGTCTCATCAAATAAATCAGTGTATCACGGTGGTGTCGAGTAGACTGTTAACAACTTTAAGCTAATCAAAACAGAACACAAAACACTTCATACAACTGCTTCATTAGGAGTTTTAACTGGGATGACTGCAAGATTTTTTTTCTGAACAACTGGAAAAAACGATTTTACGGGAAGCAACTAAAATATTTACTCTGTGGTAGCTCCCACCCGGCGAGCCTCCCCCTTCCCCTCCCTTCCTTAAAAATTCCTAAAAATACAACTCAGGTTCAATGAAAAACAACTTGCTCACAATCTGCCAGAGGGGCAGGCTGGATTCAGTTGTGAGTGAACACACTGGGGCCGCCTGTGACAGCACTACAGTTGTACGATTAAGAAGATTGATAAGCCAACAGATCTAAAAATGCGGCAACCGTGACAAAAGCCACAAAGGCAGAGTATTAATAGCAGAAGTTATATCCTCCTTTGACGTTTACCAGACAAGGTGTTCTACTCAAGGACTGAAAAGGCAGCCTAAAGCACAACAAACGTCGAACCGCCTTTCTTTGAACTTCGAGCAAATGTGAGACCTGTGTCATTGGTGGAACAGCAGCACCAGGTTTGTTCTCGAACTGCAAGGAAGTGCAGTCAATGCTACAATGCCACTCCTCGCAGGGTCACAATGGACTCTCTATGAAGTTTGCATGACTCCAGATCAGACCTGTGTGCATTTGATGCCTGGCAGCCTTCCGCAAGTTATCCACCAGTCCCATAGAACAAACACGGAGGCAACCAGAGGGCAACCCAGAGAAACTTTCTCTTCTATATCAATCAGTTCGTCTCCCACGCTGTAGTACAGCTTTAGTGTCGACGAAAGCGGGTCCTAGAACGTGATCAGGTGGCCACAATTAAAACATACTTCCCAGTAAATGCTAACTATAATCATGACCAAAATAATATTAACAACAACAATAACAACTACTTGGATTCCCGAAGCTCATGGCTTAACAAATAAGACTTTTCTAAGAACTTCAAATGCCTTAAATTATACAGTTTGAGACCTTTTTTTGACCGAAGACTCACAACATGAACTTCAAACTTGTGATCAATAGGGATAAAATACTGCTTAGTTTCAGTAGGTCTTTTAAGACTGAAAATTAAAATGACAAAGATCTTGATCTATGATTCTTTCTAGGCCTTACTTTACAAAAAGCAAAATAGGGTATAGGTTTTTAAGGTTACCGTTCACCTTGAGCAGTGTTTTCAGTTTTTCGTATGTAACACGGATCGGATACCGGCAAACCCATACATCAATGAAAAGCTTATGAAATTATCTAAATGAAGGTGAAAAAATTGTTAAAAAATTTTGCTTTAAAAATAAATGCGAATATTAAAATTCAACTGTTTAATTCACTACCAGACGCCAATGCGGCTGTCAGTTTCAGCTTCAACCATTTTTAGTTTGTTTGTGAGATTCAGTACAATTTTTACTCTAACTCCGTCTAGGCAGTTTTTAATTGCATGTGTCTTTAGTTTTCTGCAGTTCTTTGAAGAAAATTCCTTATTTGCAGCGTACAAAATTTGCCCTGATTGAGTCACAAAAAGTGATTGGAGCGGAATTTCAAAAGTTCGCCAGGATGGTTTTCATCTTCTGTTACTGTTTTATGAACCTGCCAAACTTGACGGCATGAGGTTAAAAACTGAGGGAGTACTTATCTCTTGCGTTGTCGCAGTTTTAGCCAAAACATGTCTCGAGAAATTCACTCCTAAAGTACGCCACACGTCATACAATTTCACTTCCAGTAACTCTCGTTTGTCATAATTCGCAAACTATTAAATGAATTGAAAAACAGTTCTTTTTACTAGAAGTTCATTTCATGTATTTTTATTTTCTGCGAAAATCTCAGTTTCGAAACGGTGAACGGTAGTCTTAAAGGATCCAATGAGGCTTTTCCTCAGGACACGGTCCAAACAAAATACGATTAGTTAAGTTTCAAAGTTTAGTGCGCACAATAATAGGCGAGAATAAACTACTAAGTGATACAAGAATAATACTCTTAATATATAAGAAGAGATATGGGTCAAAACAACGCAAAGCTTTAGCAAACCCCTGGCATGTAACTCACCTGTAGTTTCTGTAGCGCCGACAGTTTAACAACTTGCTTAAACACACCTCGAGAGCCAGGCACATCGGTGTTAGAAAGCAACTTCACTTGTGATCTCACAGGCTGGGACAGAAAGAAAAGAGAGTGTTACATATTTCATAATTTCATGCTTTTTTGTATAAGAACCATCAAATTTTGGCCGAGCCTCATTGTTCTTAATTCTTTAGGAAATTTCAGCCTCAATTGTTTTTAAGCCGTTCTTATTTTTAAAAGTACTCATAAGAACAACAATAGTAAGAAATAGCTCCTAAAACATTCCAAATATACCTAAATTGTGATCATCAAGCCGAATAAATCGCAATGGAAATTCATTCGATCTCGACAACGGAGTATTTCAACGCTCGATACAGCCGAGTTTGAGGAAATTTTAATTTTTTTTAAGAAAACTAAACTTTGCAATTTACGACTCCAAACCCAAGCCTGGATTGCTCTTATGTTGTTTTTAATTTTTGGCCAAATTTGCGCCTTGTTGTTCTAATAAAATTGTTCTTATAAAAAAAGAGCGTGTAGTCCAAGGTATTGACTAAATGTACCTTATGCATGATGGCAGGTTATCCGAACCATCGCGTGCAATGGATTCTATAGCATTTAATTCACCGTTCAAAATAGCCCCGTATTTCTCTCCATAAAACGGGAGTTTCTATTGCTAAACTGTTAACACGGAAATGTATGTTTCAGGACCAAGTTTTCTTTAGAAGGATTACGCTGCAACAACATAGGATGGACAGAAACTCTCGAAGGACCGATAAAGAACTTGCATAGACTTAGTATCTCAAAGTCGATGCAAATCAAATCAAAGCCAGTCCACGCAACTTGGTGCAAAAACCAAACGTGTTTTGAACGCAAGTTCAAATTTGCATGGACTTGATAGACAATAACCGCTTCTAGCAACAAACAACTTCACCTTTAAGTATCAGTGACTGTCAATTACTCGAGGTAAATTTGCTTTCAAAGAAAAAACTGACCATCTCAACATAAGTCAGAACTTCGCATACTGTGGAATCCTGGTTGCGATCTCTCGGCTTATACTTGTTCGTATGCAGATTTTCTTAAATTTAATACAACACAAACTTGCAGAAAGAAAACACCACGAGTCGTAGACGCGTGAAAATCATCCAATAGTTCAAAAACCTTGTTTATTACTTAAGGGTAGGGTCTTTTGTCTGATGGACTATAAACGGGGGGGATGAACCAGGGGGGTGGGGTTTAACCTGGCACTTGAACTACTTTACATTTATGAACTTAGCTACAGAGTTTTATTCTTCAATCAGCTTCTGTACTAATGATTAGAGCTAATGTTGGATAAACTCACACTTTGCACTTGTAGATCCATCACAAAGTCCTTTAGTTGGTACGAGTTGTGGTTAACGACTTCCACTAAAATTTGCAACACGTTTGAAAAGGACGCCTTGAAACTGAAGTCCACGGTCAGGCCGTCACGCTCCAAGACTCGTTTGGGTTGAGGAATTGCTGAAAGAGCAGTTGACGACAGGTTACGTGTTGTAGTAGGCCTAAAAAATCGAGTTTTAAACTACTAGAAGCAAATTGATAAAGTGACAAAACACTTACTACCAAATTTCTCAAGAGGAAGACTGGACAGCACTAGCAAACCAATAAGTCTGCAAGTTCAGTTTGATTGTCTTGAACTTATTTTCCTATTTTTAAGTAGTACAAATCATTTCAAGTTTACAGGCCTATCGAGGTTTTGTTTCAAGTATTTAAAATACTCAGTTACTAGCTGTTGTTGAAAAAAAAATTTTTTTGACACTTTTTTTAAGAAAAAGAAATGCCAACATATTTTTCAATAAAAGACCATAAAAACTATGAATAATTCTGTCATCTGGTAAAGTTATATACATTGGCCCATCGGGGGCACATACGTTGGATTTTTTTAATAAATAAAGGAACACAAAAAGGCCAGCCAAGTAAAAACCACTTGCAACTGTGGATTCTAGTTTGCAGTTTGTCCGTAAAACTAAACACGACTTCGACTGCGAGCAGCTGACAAAGTTGTTTGGCATATCTATAAGTGTCATTTATTACTCTATCATTAACTCTGATATACTGTGTGCCTAGAAGAGTTGTACTACAAATAATAGAGGGGGGTATACCTATGAAGAAGTGCTGTGACTAACTTACTGTGCGCCTTTCTCCAGAGGTCCACTCGTTCTCTGTATTCGTCGGGTAGAACGTTGGCCTGGATGGGGTCCGTCAGGCGACACTCCAGCACAGCGTCGCTCTCGTGGCACGGCCTCTGGTTCAGGCTGCAGTTGGTCAGTGCCACGTCTGGGAGAAACAAATTACAAACATGGTGGGTCAAACAAGCATGCTGCAGCAGACGATAAGGGTTGAAGCTCTCAATCTCGTTTGACCACCATCTCTCGTCCACTGTCAAGGACTCTCATTTGCTCCCATTAACAGTCATGCACTTGCACTGACTCTTATGCACTCCTAAGAACTCTCATGGACTCTTGTTTGCTAACACATACAGTAATGCAATTGCACTGACTCATGCACTGACATGGACTCTCATACACTCTCAAGGGCTCTCATATGCTGTCATTTACAGTCATGCACTTGTATTGACATCTGTGCACTTTCGCCGATTCGCACACACATGGGCCCTCGTAGACTCTCATGAACTCTCATTTGCTGTCAACGACAGTCATGCACTTGCATTGTCACTCATCTGCACTAAATGCACGTTTGTTGAGAGACTGTTGTAAACTCTAATTAACTCACTCCCGTTTGAAGCATGAGTACACCTTAAAAAACTCTTGTTTGACTCATATCATTCATCATAAAATACCATTTTGCGTTGAACATCAAATTTCGCTCAGGTCGTAAAGAATTTTTTTTTCTTCTGAAACATTTACATCTGTATATTCTGCTCACTTGAGCGTTACCAACTAACACTTCAATGCCTATCACTTGTTTACAATGTCTAAAACCAAATAATATTATTTGGCACTTCCTTTAATCCTTATCTTATGTACAACTATCAGCCAGTGTGGTGTTGTACCTCTAGCGACGTCCATGAGAATGATCTCTATCCTAGTGTCTCTTCGAATGTGGCGCAGAAGATGCTGGGCATAAAGTCCGTTTTTCTGGCCTGGCTCTTCATACGCCTCCTGTTGCGAGCAGCTGTAACGAGGGAAATGATTAGTGAAAATGCCTACACTCGGGTCGCTCCCTATTTCATTGATCTGGTCGCTCGAAAAGGACTGGTTTTAGCTAACTTAATGCGTGCATTTTTAGATGGAAAGTTGCTTCCATTGGTTGTTATGGCCAAAAGAAAATACTCCACAGGGTTATAGATGCCAAATTGCAAGACCGTGTCGTGTCTATTAAATCGCACGCCTGCGTTTAACCAATAAAAATTAGGAGAATTCTGTAGCTTATCGGCTTACATGCATTTTTTCGAATGATTACTTCATAAAGCGGTGCACGCTTAAGCTGTGCGTCTATCGAGATATAGATGCACTTGGACAGTTGGGAGAGAACTCGAGATGGGCTTCGCCTCGCGACATTCAAACACTTCTCTCGTGATCTCGAAACTTCATATTTGCATCCTTAACTTGATAGACGCACACCAAGCAATGACCATTTCTTGATTAGAGTGGACGGGCCTAACAATCGACTACGACATCAGCATATCGTGAAGAACGGATCACAAAACCTTACCATGAATAGGCGAATATGTTGTTCCCCCTTACTCCTCGCCGGGTGTAGGCCACACGACCGCCTTTCTCTGGTAACCTGAGCAAAACGTGTTGCATAAGCAAAATCCCTACGGTTTTCGGAAATTGTACTGTAGAGAAAGCCCGAGTTTTACGCCATTGGGAAGCAGGAAATGAAACGATGTGACATGTACGACACGAACGACACGATTTGATACGCGAGACACGATCCATATGACACGTACGCCCAGATATGACAAGTACGACACGATATGGCACGTACGACACGATATGGCACATACGACACGATATGGCACGTACGACACGATATGGCACACACGACACGATATGATACGCGAGACACGATATGACAAGTACGACACGAAAAGACAAGTACGACACGATATGGCACGTACGACACGATATGACACCTACGACACGATGACACCGATGATCCAGACTGTAATTAATAGCAACATATTAGTTGCCCGGAAATTCTAAAACTTTCACCAAGCTATTTTACTTTCTCAAGATGCTAAGACAATGGGAGTGTTGTAACAATAAAAACGAAAATACAAAAAATAAAATAATGTCACGTCACTTTCTCCTCGCCTGACACACTATGAAAGTTTACTTTCGCTAAGTTAGCTTCAAACCCCCCCCCCTTCAGTACCTTTGTTCCCTCCTACCCACAATACAATACATAACTGATTCAATGCGAATCGACGATGAGTACGTTTAGTTGTGTATACTCTTACATAGTCATTGTGGGGTCTCCCGAAATCCACCCTTCCCTAAACAGTACCAACATCCCCAGTCTACCCTACACGTGCAAGTAAAATACATACCTGATTCTACACGAATCGATGATCAGTAAATTAAGTTCCGTATCGCACTGCTGCATGGTCTGTAGGATCTCCTGAGCCCGCAAGCTGTCCTCGCGGTTGTACCTCAGGTCAGCGTCCACTGGCAGGAGAAAGTTCTCGCCTCCATCTTCATAGCCATGGCCGGCGTAATACAGCACTCCGTAAACACCTCGTCCTGATAAACGTTGTATGTATTAACAATTTTTTTCTACAAATACTGAGTGCAAATCAAAAGCTTCACCTTTTTAAGGTAGCGAACAAATCCCTAAGAACTCTACTGAATTTAGTTAATATTTCATGATAAAAACTCTCTGATAGCGTGAATCGCCTGTTGTCAAAACAGCTTCAGCTAGCACCAGTCCATACTATTCACTACATTTGCTCTGCACCTATTAAGCCTTAGAAAAACGGTCTGTTTATAGAGCGTCAAACAAGCTTCTTTTAATCAGAACAAACTTTATACTGAAGAACACCCAGGCTGAGATTTGCCAAAAAATTAAGAACAAGCTAAGAACAATCACCAGGCTGAAATTTTGATCAGAAAAAATTAAGAAATTCATTTAATCCTTGAGCAAAGATTTAGATGTAAGTGCATGAAAACAAAATTTGTCAGAAATTAGCTTAGTCATCGCCATCAGGCGCTGGAAGAGAGATAAGCAAGCTCATCATGTTCGCGAACGCTGCACTGACGGTTTCAAACACATGTTTCTTAGTGCCATTTTACATGTTATGTTCCAGGCAACTAATTCACTCTTTAAGAATATCAGGAAACAAGAACAATTTAAGAAGAATTTGAGGCTGAAATCGCCAAAAAAATTAAGAACAGCCCAGCCTAAGCTAAAATTTACTGGTTCTTATAAAGAAAAGCGTGTATGACACTCTGGACAGCAGTTAAAGAACACTTAAAAACAAAAGACGACACTGAGCTTCGCTTCGTACGCTGGTTTATACATGTACACGACTCATGCTCTGAAAACTCTACAGTGTTTATATCATAGTTCACGGACACTTACAGCTACTTATACAACATAACACAATATGATGTCACATGACGCGATAAGATATACAATGTGGTGTGTTATGATGAGATATAACAAATATTATCATCTTCATTTGTACTGGACGGATCACTCAGTCAAAAGACAACTGGTTTACTGTAGACAGCAACCCTCACATACAAACTTGAGTTTCGCAAAAAAAACTACTTAACTGCATCTTTTTACGATTCTACAATCTGTGTACTTGGCTATCTAGAGTAAAATGATGGCAAATCTATGTAGCTCTTCCACATCAAAACACATACCGAGAAGCCGACAGAATGACAAGACAGCCGTCCTCATCTCGCTCAACGTCAAGTTTACAAGGGACACAACCTTTAACCCCAAAACATCACGTTTATTAAATACTGTTTTTTCTCTATGCTGCACATCTATATATGGCATCAGATGCTGTTTACAGTTAGATTCAGTTCTATATTTCAGGCTGGACAAACAATATTGCATGTATTATGTAGAATTATTTTAACAACTGGTGTGGTCACCCTCTTGCTTTACCATATTGCGTTCACCATATACCGTAAAGTCTCACTTTAAAGCCCTTGGCTGATATAACTTCATAAGGTTTTTTTTGGCGGGCTTATAAACGGGGACGACGACGAGATAAAACGTATCTGAGAAACGAATCAAAGCTAACATACCACAGGGCTTAAAATAATTTTCGTATTGAGGCCGGTCATGATTACCGGGCAAACTGATTTTAGTTTGGACATGTCTCATTTTTGGCCGATCAACATTACGAAAAAAATTGTAATGACAACACAAGCCCCAAAATATCAGTTATACAGTAAAAAAGTTGTTAAGAATGCTTAAGATCGTTTATAAAGTTCTTTTTGTCAACAAAACGTACTTAAGTAACAGTGAGTGAATTTCACTAAACAATAATTGAATTTTACCAATACCCTTTTTATTGTACCCTAAACAAACTGAAAATCGAAACTTATTTAATACATAACTCGTAGCTGCTTTGTCTAACGTTTTTCCATAATGCAAAGTTACGTTTTTTTAAAAAAAGAACGGAATATATGTAACTGGTCAACATGACCGGCAATGGAGCATTTTGTCCGGTCAAGTCACAAATCTGGCCGGACATTGTCCGTTGACCGGCCGTTATTTTAAGCCCTGATACCATAACGCTCTGAGTTACATTTACAATACATTTATTGTATGTCACAATAAACGGAGAATCTATTTCAAAAACATATATAAAACCGACTTATGCGACTGGAACAACTGGAACAGAACAGGATGGAAGTCAAGTAACTACTAGCCATAACGTTTTGCTGTGTAAAAACAGTCTTCTCGGTAGCATTAACAAAGTTCTCATTTTCTTTTCAGTATTCAGAACAGTTTCATAATTCCACACACTTGTACAGTAAATGGGATTATAAACGGGGGAACTTATATCCGGGTTGGCTTATTTTCGGAATAATGTATTCGCAAATGGATGGCCCTATATCCGGGGGGGGTTTAAAACCGGGGGGGTTGGCTTTAAAGTGGGATTTTTTGGTACATCATGTGGACAATAAAACAGAGAAACGAAACAACGGCTGTGCTTAATGGAAAAGCTGCAGTTGCTACTGTGTTTTCCGTTTTCAGTGATAAATAGAAGCAAAGAAAGATTAAAAGTCATGAAGAAAAAGTGGGATAAAATCACCGTTTCATGAAATAGTTGCTTGTTGCAGAAGTACAATTGTATTTTACTTCAGTCTGCAGTCCAATTGCATTACAAGCAGTCGCCATACAATGAGTTGCTCAAAACATTGCAAAGTGGTTTTGGATTCAACTTGTAAATCAGTCAGCATTGTTGCGTGTAGTAATTATGGTGTCTGTTTGATAGCTAGGTGTTGAAAGGAAGTCACATGTATTATATTCACACCAACACCAACCTCTGGTATAAATGTAACTTATAGATTAATTTATGCAATTTTTGAGAGAGAGAGACGGGCAAAGACTTCTAGTTGGAACAAAACTTATATACTAGATAAACTTTGCAATTAGATTCGGTTTTAAGTAACAATCCGTAAAAGAGATAGGCAACCTTGTATTTTTCTGCGGCAATTCACCTTTCCCCATATTAGAATGTTTAGATTTTCATACTGAGAATAAACACTCTTTACACAGCACATGTTTTAGAAAACAAAAAATAAGGAAATTTTGTTTCAAAGCGACGCTTTTTTGTGCTATAGTATTTCATCCAATCATGAGACAACAAAACAATAGCCAACAAAAGGTTCAAATTTTCTGTGTTCCAAATATTGAATTTTTGTTTCATTAAATGTCGGAAAAGTTTTCACTATTAAGGAATAAACTTGTAAACTAGAGTTAAACTGTTCTAACTGGTGAAATTATGGTAGATTTTCATGTTTTAGCCAACGAGGTAAGCGCTTCCAACAATATCGCAATCAGCACCTTTTTCAGGGTTGCCACTGTTGACTGGATGTGAAAATCAAGGTCTTTTCCAGGACCTTTTCGACCAAATTCAAGGACTTCTGAACCAATAAAGCTTAAAGATTCTGTATATTAACTAAGCAACGAGCTTTACAAGATTTGCTTCTAAGGAAAAATCGAGCCTTCATTTACGTTTTCAAACATAAAAGGTATCGTGTCCGGTTATGACAAACATACAGCTCATTTTGACTATTTTTTACCGATAAAGATGAAACATTTTGCCCATTCCTGGAATCAAGGACCACAACCCAAATTCAATGACTTTCCAGGGCCTGGAATTTTCTTTTCTCAACTCCAGGACTTTCAAGGATTTTCAAGGACCGTGGCAACCCTGCTTTTTATATTTTAAGCCTTTGGTCTGCCTAGTTCTTACTCGGACCATTACTTAAGCTTTCGGCTTAAAAGTGGCTGGTAACGTGCAGTCAACCCTTTTATATTATTTTTATCTCCTCAGGTAACGCATTATATTTTTGTAAAACACGACGAGACACTCACATTGGTCGGAAGAACATGAACCAAGTTCGAGAACAACCGTAATAAAAGTTTTCAAGCAGCAAAGATTTGACTGATTATCTTGAAAAATTTTCTCTTCTGTACTTCATCGTCTATGAAAGATATGTGAACTGTAGTGATTATATACTGGATCTCAATTTTAGGAGTAATTTTTAGTTGTGTAAAAATAACAGCATTTGTCTCTGCTATAGCTCATGCGTTTGTAATTGTTCAACCAGGGTTCGTACGTCTTCCGAAATTCAAAAATCCAGGGTTTTCCAGGGCCTTTTTTCCGTTTTTTCCAGGGTTTTTCCAGGACCATTAAAGCCCAGAATGAAAACAACGTTTACAACGAATTGTACTGAAATTAACAAAATGCACCATTTCGTGAATTTATTTTTTCAATAAAATTCTGTTATGTTTTCCAGGGCTTAAATGAAACATTTCCAGGGCTTTGCCTGGGTTTCCAGGGATTTCCAGGGCTTCAAAAATTATGGCAGGGTTTTCAAGGATTTCCAGGGCCCGTACGAACCCTGTTCAACTGACTGCCGCTAAGTACTTTGTCTAATTTCTCATGTGTTTCCACTGACATTTTGGCTTCTTACCCTAATTTCTCACCTTAAAGCCCAGATTCCACAGCTGGTCGGCGACATCCCGCGCGTCCTGGTCAGGGTAGAACAGCCCCTTCAGCTTGTCGCACTCGTACTCCTTGTTTCCGATTACCAAGGCGACCTTGTCTGTAACAACTGTCAAGTTTAAAAAAAATATTACTTGTCCACTCGAGTTGCACTCCTACTTTTACAGTAAACTTTTAACAATGACAACGCTAATCAAAATGTAATATTAACTAATGTTTAAAATGCTTTGACAATGTTTTTAATACATACCTACTTACCTAACTACCTGCTTACATACATACATAATAATAAACACACAAACATACACACATATACATACACACGAACATACAAACATACATACACACATACATTAACAAATACATACAAACATACATGCACACATACATACATAAAAATATACATACGTACGTACGTATTACACTTTCTACGCAATTTTTGTTTTGCTGATTATTGTTCTTCATGCTTCTGGCTGTTACACCCACATTTTATTTACCTCTGTGGTTTAACGCATGCAGTACTCTGTGGATATGGTTTGCTTTCCTTGAGTTTAAACAACTATTAGGTTGGCCATTATTACCCGACCTTGATTAGCCTAAAAACTTACTCCAGGTAATTCCTAGTTGTTGTAGTTGTGCTGTAACATTTTTGCAAAACGAGAAACAGAGGCGTTTTTCAATCAAATTGACAAGTGCATAAATTGCATCACAACATGTACATAAAGTCTACATTGTATCGTTCTTAGCTGTTTGATTTGATACATTGTAGCGCTGTACACTTTACGAAAATCAGTGCCAAACAATGCTATCGAACCCAGTAATTAGCAACTATCCCCCGACGTGGAGGTGAATAGTGAAATATATTCTACCGAGCCGCGAAGCGGCGAGATGAGTATTTTTCATTAGTATTAACCAAACAGGTGGATAGC
>JAOBRG010124771.1:8855-19272 GCA_027574985.1 Umimayanthus nakama | reverse complement strand
GCTGTGTTACCATATTTGGAGGGGGACGGTCAACGCTAGCGATTTTGGTCCCCGGGGGACACAAAACGCGGGGGGACTGAAATCGCTGTGACACCGGCACATTGTCCTTTAAACTGAACATATGTGAATTGGAATTAAGATGAGAAAAGAGAAAAGGATGCACGACTCACAAGACTGTCCTTATCATCAGAATTACCGATAGCAACCATATTCAACCATGTGCTTTTTCATTGTCTATTTCTGTTTCTTAGCTATTCCTTTATACGTTGCAAAAGTGCAAGTCTTGAAGATGAGTTGCTGATCTTAGCCGATGATTGTTTACTGTTTTAAAAATTCTAAAAACTGTAAAAACAAATCTGTGAAAATGCGTGTCATTCAGGAGTTCTGAACTTTGTTGGCACAAGAAGGCGAGAAAGAAATTAAAATACCAGGGCTTTCAAAATTATGTGATGCATCCCTCGGTCTTTTCTCTTTCCCCGTTCCACCACCGACCGTCCCGCGTACCCCCTGATCCTGGCCGCTGCGCATACCAGGGGGGGGGGGTTATTACGCATTACTTGCTCGTCCAATCAGTAAAGTCAGCAACTTCTTTTAAAATTTATGCGTACGCATCGCACAGCGTGACTTAAAGATTTCAAAACGTGGGATTCGCAGAAATGGCGGGCATAGGATAAATTGTTTCAAGAATTTATTTTCTGAGAAAAAAAGCTATACGTTTCTAGATCATCCTCAGAAATATGGTGTGGACGAGAGACGAAGTGGATAAATACGTGGCAAAAATTGAAAAAACTGTTGGGAGTGCGACGGAGGTAATCTAAGTTCTAACTGCTAATAAGTTAACTTAAATTTTACTTACGAATTCGTTTGAATTAAATTTAAAGTTTGCTTCCGCCTTCCATTATTTGAGGTAATACTTTTAAAGTAGAGCATTGTTATCCAGGTAGATCTCTTGTTATCCTGCAGAAAAATCTTAAAGGCTTTGCTTTTGCAAGGTTGTATCGAGAAGCTCGCGACATGGACAAAGCTACAAGGTTTGTTATGTGTTGTCAAGTCTCACTCTAAGTCTGTTTTCTTTTACAATCTGATTCCGTCCATTGATCATCATTTAAGTTCTTTCGGTTTTTTAAGTTGTCATCTGCTTGTATTTATTGCTAGACATCTCGAGGCTTATATCAGCGTCAACGAAGGAGACTTCAGGTTGGTTTCCTGTTAAAATTGAGCATCATGCTTGATCTTTGGTATTCTCATTCTTACGCCATCTTTTTTATCCAGCGTACGTACGTCTACATGCACCTTTTGAAAATTGTCTGTTTATCTGACAGACTTCTGATTTTACTGGTGAAAAATCTCATAGACAAATGAGTAACCTGTGAATGAAACCTACTTGTCAGACATCAAAATGAGCAAATAATTATTTAGTTGAGGCTTGAGGTACCATTTTGCACAATTGTGCTGAATTTAGTTACAGAAAATCGAAAGGGATGGGGGAGGGGAGGGGAGGGGAGGAAGAGCGGGTTTTCGTGATCGCAGTAGCTCCTAAGGCAACATTTATACATTATATTTTGCCGCCACTATTTTCATTAAGTAAACATAACGAAACCAAATGAAAGTTGACCTGATTTTAAAAAATAGGCCTACTGTGGGAGCAATTAGCTACTGTGGTGGTCTGAGCAGCTAAACTGCATAATCTTTTGGAAATATTTAGCTCTGCAGAGGTAATTGCATGTCTCCAAAGTCACTAGTTGCCACATCCAATATATGGACAATTTCAAACATGTCAAAGTGAAACTGTTAATCAGAAGCTGCAGAAACCATTTGGGGTCATGTTCAATAGCTTGGCGAGATTTGGGCAATTATTTTTGTACTCCAAATTTATTTGAACCTTCAGAAAACCTAAAAAAATCTTTCTGAGTATAAACACCAACTGGACATAACACTTGAATGCTCAGCTTAATAGTGGGCAGAAAATAATAAAAAGAAAACAGAGTTAACATCAAGCTTTATACCTGCAATGCTGCCAACACGAGAAAAGAATGACGAATGTAGTTCAAACATTTTACCAGTCGGTATTTTGACGTAAACAGACTGGGAAACAAACCGGTTGATTTTGATCATTGTTTGGCATACTAAGTTGTTCGGGAAGTGTTTTAAAGCCAAAATAAGCTCAGTTCTGTGATGAAAAACCATAAAAGCCATCTAAATTTAAAATATCCATGCCCCCCTGATTACTAGTCTTGTGTATTACCACTACACTACCCCCACAACCTTGCTGGTGACAACCTTGCTCTGCTGACACAGCTCAAGGTCTTTAATTTTTCAATTTACGGCTTTAAAAGGTCTTAAATTTGTTGGCGCCTGAGCTACAGGAATCCTGGTTATGATATTTTTCCTTTGAAATTAATTTAACATGAATTCTATAACCTTACAGGCTGTAAGTTTTAATTATTTTTTAACTCTGTATTGTTCTGCAACAGTTGTTTTTTCTTTGTTTTGTAGAGGGCATCGCATGATGGGCCAGATGTTAGAAGAAACTGGAAACTTGGAAAAAGCTTTATCGTTTTACAGAAGGTGTTTGTGAACACTGTACTTAATTAAACTTATAGCGAATGTAAAGCATTGCATAATCACCAAAATCAATCGGACTGTTATAATATCCACTAGTCCGTCACTTACCGAAGTAACCGCAACCTTTCATTAATGTTTAAAACAACTAAAGCATTACCTGAAATCAGATACTCCTCGTGAATTTTGCTCTAAGGCAGTTGTATTATACTGTTGTTTCAGTATGTGGTTTACTGTATACTAGCACCTACTAAGTATATGTTTGTTTATGCTTAAATTTGATACATAGATATGATCACATGACTTACATGTAATTTAAGATTAATGAATGTGAGACCAGATAAATATTCTTGCCTTTACAGGGAAAAGTTACAAGAGCTGTTTCTTGCATCTTAAAATTAAAATTATTTTGACTAGCTGGCAACCAATGTGTACTGATTGTTGCACCTTTCATGTTTTTAAAAGATCATTGGAGTTGGATAACACCCAGAATGACTTAGTGTTGAAAGGTAAAAAATGCTGTGGCAAAATTCAGTGTTTTCTTTTGGGGTAGTCCATTTGATTTTTTGGGGCGGATTGAAGATTTTGGAAAAATAGCTGCCTGTTTTATCAATAATTGGAGAAAAGTTATTGCACTTGCATAGATCTTCTAACCCCAAACACCCTCAAAAGTCAAATGGTTAGCCCCATTAGAAATACATATATAAGGTGATACACAAAATAATATTGATTGTTCTAGCTTCCGTATTTTGTGACAATGTTTGAGCAAAGTTATACACATAATAATAACTGAGGTGAATTAAACATGCAGTAAAGTGAAGATAGAAAGTAGATCATTCGACCCAAAGGGTCTTCATCAGTGAAATCTCTCTGTTATTGACTGCAGAACTGTGAATATGGAGATGAGCACTATAACAGAACTAAAAAACATACTCATCCCATTGGGCATGGTGGCTTTGATAATTAAATTGATAAGTACTGTTGCTGCAAAGTTTTGAGTTCCAAGGGATGATTATGGTAAACAATTTACACAATTTTAAAAGTTCGTTTCCAACCGCTTAGAAAATATAAAATTTTAGTCGCTTCAAAAATGATAGTATGAATTGTGTATGGCGACTGTAGAGCAGGGAGGGGCCAGGGGGGTGTTCCCCTCCCCAGTATTTTTTAAATTATAAAGAGTTAGTAAGAAAAAATGTCTTCAGCCCTCCAATATTGAGTCGCAAATAAGCCCCCTCCCCCCAACCCCAAAATTGAAGTTGCTAAAAACACAATTTGAAGTCAGTTAACAATAAATTTACAGGTTTTACAGTATAACAACAACAATTTTTTTTATCCCATGTGCCTTGTATTATATGTCTTGTTCTTGATAGCTGGATTCATTGTAAATAATATTTAATTCCCTACATTCACAGTTGTTGAGCTGTATTGCAGTGTACCAGTTCATCCCGAGCGAGCTAGGGTGAGATCATTGAACTAGTTCTGCAGGAACTACTCTGACTATACTGATAACACACATGTTGCATGTTCTTAGCACAATCCCAAGCCCTTTGGCGAGTAATTAATTTCCAAACAATTGGCTGTTAATTGGCTGCTGTTGCTATGGTAACAAAGGCAAAACTTTAAAGTTGCAACTCTCTAGGACTTTCTTTGGTTTTAAGCTTTCAAAATTTCAGTTAATTTTCAGATAGTTTTATATCAGTTGGAAAAAAGCTAGAAAACGTCTTAGTTTAAATTAAAAAATCACAATTTACGTTTATTTTAAACAAAAAAATGCCAAATTGCAAACATTTATCAGAAATTTAACAAGTTTAATGACCGAGCAAGGTGGTGTGATCACTGAAGGCCCAAGAAATTTGGGGATTGGGTCAGTGTGACCCCTTGAGGCCTTCTAGGGATGTTATTAGTAATGGCAGAGAAGTTTAATAAGCAGCTACAGTGGTGCTACATGTACTTGCTATATGATTGTAATTTAATAGAAATCAAGTTTTACACTCATACTTATGTCGTATTGGTTGTATTTATACTACCTGTAGAAACAAATTATCCATCTGTGAGTTGACATATCTGGTATAAACATAGGATGAACTGTTGTTCAAATTGCACTGATGCTGTAGCTTTTGTTATGACTACAGTTGATCCATGTATTTACACTCAGTGTTTGCACTGTAGATACTTTGGGGACACATTTGGTATTTACTGCAAGAAAACTAATTGCTTTAATAACCAACAATTGTGTTTGGTGTTTGCATGTCTCTAAAATACTGTAGTTTATGTGTTGCCCATACATGTGTTCGAACATGCATGCGTATGTACAGATAGACCATTCATCCAAACAAATAAAGTTATGCACTTAAGTTCCTGTGTACCAAGATGAACTGGGCAGATCAGATATTTCTTATACTTTGAGACAATTTTTCTGGACAGGCAGCTTACACTTTCAAAGACTCAGCTTGCTTGCAGAATACCCAGCCACTCGAGTTAATTTAAGTTAGTTTATTACTGCGCATTCTTCATTCTATAGTAAAATGTATGCAGTAGATTCCAGAACAATAGTGGCGGGGTATTCTGCAGTTGCTCCGGAAGATTCAGTTACATTTAGTGACGTGGACTTTGTCCAAAAATATCTTTCATCAATTAATCAATTTATTTTGACACAGGCAAGTTATCAGATGAATGAAAAATAGTTACATGTACTTGCTTTAGTTCATCCAGACAAACCATGTGCTGCTAGCTGGACTTGATTTGTCGTACTTTCCACATCAATGTCTAGGCATGGGCAGATAGAGCAGCTCGACTGTTCCCTGGGCATCCAGCTGTCTTCAGACTTAGGGTTAGTATAACAACTTATTCAAATTTACCTTGCAAGATTTTAACTTTTCAATAGGGAGAGAAATTCAATACAGAACATTCCATACTTCTAGACAAACAAATGAATAATCATGTGCCTGGGTGTTCTTTTACACATTCAAACAAAACAAAAATTGGGCTCTGCCATAAAAACATTTATTAATTTTTTTGTTGAGCTTGCTTGCACTTTCTGCCAGAGTCTTGCTACAATTTCAGACAAGAACCTTGGACAAAGGTTTCTTTTTCTGAATTCCCCTAGCCAGGTGTTGTTTTGCAGGTTTGAAAAACTACTGAAAGAAAAGTGTACATCATTTTAGCAACACTGTTCAAAACAAGGAAATTGAGGAAAGGAGTTCCTTCCTGAAGGTTTCCAGATAGCTGATGCTAAATTATAAAATAAAAACAAAGTGTTAATACTAAACAGAAATGAGATAATATTAATGACACACTGGTTTTAAACTTTTCAAGACTACCTACACTGTAGGTTAATGACACCATTTGTTTTTGGACTTCATTTTGCAGATGCACCTACTTGAATCTGCTGGGAAACTTGATTACGAGGAAATGGAGGACCTGATTTCAGAAGAAATGGTAATTAAAAGTTGTCTTCTGAAGAGAAGACCAATGCCATTGCAGAAATCGCTGATAATATTTGTAAATATTAATAAAAACAATAGTAAGTGTTATAATAATAATAATAATAATATTGATGATAACAATAATAAGAACCATTCTAATAATGAAAGTCCTTTTCATACATAACAGAAAATCATGGAGATTTGGTCAAAAATTCTAGATTTAGTGGTCAAAGGCCTGTTTTCTATTCTTTAATGGTAGCTAAAAGTGTTGAAAAGAATTATATTAAATATTATTTGGTTGTTAAAACTGCTGTTTAGAATTTGTTAGCGCTTCAAATAGTGGCACAAACAATCTAAGTTAAACTGACAGGATTTTACCAAGCCTTTGAAAACTATATTATTTCTGGTGAAACTACATACCAATTGAAGGTACAGCTCCGGCTGCTCACTCCTCAGTTTTTTGAAAAACTAAGGAAAAAACTCAATTTACTGTCTGGAAATGAAGGAATGTAGTGATAACATCTTATCTTTTCTTCAGAGCTTACAAATAGTATTCAGTATAAAAGCATGCAGTTTGTGTGTTATCAACCTTTAAAGGGAGGGATGACCATATAGACTCGTTTTAACCCATTAATTTAAGCTGTTGTTATAGGTCAGCATATTTTAAATATGTATTAAATGAAGTTTATTGGTACTTTTAAGAGATCACAGTTGTATACTCATTGTCTGGCTGAAGATTTTACACTGTCTGTAATGTTTCAGAGCAAGAGACCCAAGGAGGTGCAGCTTCATATCAGGCTCATGCGACTGTACTCCAGCACAGGTATGTTAATCTGGGGGGTGGCATGTATTATAGAACCATAAATTAATTAACACAGTTGTTTCAAAAAAGATTGTCAAAGTCAGTAGTCAGTAGTGGCACTGAAAGTAACTGTGGGGTTCAAGCAGCACAAACAATTATTTGTATACTGTTAGCATTGACTTTGCAAAACAGAGAGCAGTTTCATCATAATGGCACGGCCATACAGTAACAACCTTCGCTGGTGCGTAATCACTCATTATGACTGTAGCCACAGTTCCTTTCATTCAACTATTGACTATGACAACCTTTTTTTTTGCCATAGCTGTGTATTTATGTATGTTCATGCAATAATTATAGTTACATGGTAAAACATGAAGTAACAGATTAAAAAAACTTTGTGGTACATTCAGGGTTCTCAAAACCCGCCGGCCGGCGGCTGAACGAGCCGCCTCCTCAGGCACTCTTGCCACCTCCAAAAGTGCCAAAATCACTCCATATACCACAAATTAGCGCTAGAAATAATATCATTATATCTTCCCTAGCCGCCTCCTCTTAATGGTTAGTCTTCTCCTCTGAAACATTTTGAGAACCCTGACATTTTTAAAATATTGTTCAAAGAGCTGAAAATAATGAGAAGGAGGGATTGGGTGGCTAAATGACCTCCATCTGTATTAAATATGATTACATGTATTGGTTAATTAAATAAATTTAATTTGTACTTTTTGTCTTCACCTATTTTATAGGCTGTCTTGCTGAAGCCTTCAGTCACAGTGTTTCAGTTATCAAAACTAAAGCATTTGAGAACAGCCTGGAGTGGTGGAGCTGTGCAGTTGAGATAATTGAGGTGAGCAAGAAGTCGTGGTAAAACCAAGGGCTTTGTAAAAATAATATCAATAGAAAGACTGGGTATCCTACTTTTTACACAGTATGTACTAATTTCAGTGTTTTTCCTCTTTGAACAGAAATACATGGCAGTCCTTGAGAAGAGCAGTAAGTAGAGTCAGTGATTTACATGTACCTGGTTTCTTGTACATGGGTTAATGTTTTCTCCTGTACAGAAATTACAGAAATTGCATAGGCTGTAATAGGCCCTTTGCAGCTGGAGGTCACATTGTACAATACCTGACATACTGGAGAGCAAAAGAATGTGAAAAGTCTCCACTGGGAAATGAAAACAAAGAAAAACCACTCTTTCTCGGTTAATTGTGTTTAATTTTGGAGTCTGGCACATTCTTTTGCTCTCCATTATGTTGGAATCTCCAGCTGCATAGGGCATATTCTTGTGCATATGCTCTTAATTTTTTAATTAGAAATAGTTGTAAAAAGCAAAGTGTTTTTGTCATACCTTTACATTTAACTGTCTGAATGTCCTTATGTGCTACTTTTAAATACGGATGTTTTGATTATTTATTTTATTAGAAGGGAAGGTTATCAGTTGGGACCATGTTCTGTTACCATATCCATGTCACACTGTATTTATTTTTTATATTTTTCTGTTTTATTTATATGTATTCTAATTGTTTTATTTGTATACAAATCTGTGACAAACCAAAACAACTGCTAAGATTTCCACATGTCTAATGCTTTAAAAGATGAATGAAAATCTGGTCTGTTGGAAATTTGGTGCCAGTTTTGCTATAAATTAAAATGACTAGATAATCTTGTTCAAGGAATTTAATCACTCAGCAGTATTTATTAAATAGGACTAATATATTGATATTATTTTAAAACAGAATAATTATGTAAACTAGCTAGAAAAGTTTGTTAATTTCATATCTAAAGAAAGCGTACATGTGCTTTTATGCAATAAAAATGAT
Organism: Umimayanthus nakama; assembly: GCA_027574985.1. Classification (NCBI taxonomy): domain Eukaryota; kingdom Metazoa; phylum Cnidaria; class Anthozoa; order Zoantharia; family Parazoanthidae; genus Umimayanthus; species Umimayanthus nakama. Next base: position 10,666 of record JAOBRG010124771.1, on the reverse strand, counting down.
ACTGTATAAAGTGATTTAGTTTACTACTTCAATCCCTCCAAGTCTATTATGTACAGAATAATTATGTAAACTAGCTGGAAAAGTTTGTTAATTTCATATCTAAACAAAGAGTACACATGCTTTTATGCAATAAAAATGATACTGTATAAAGTGATTTAGTTAACTACTTCAATCCCTCCAAGTCTATTATGTATACTAGTTTACATACAAGGCATTTAGCTTCTTCTGTTAACAGTCTGCATCATCAAGTTGGTTATTTTTTAAAAACAGGGGACTTGATCATCCTCTTCAAACTTGCTTAAAGTGAAATGCAAAATTCTGCCAACCTAATAATTTTATAGGAAATGTACACTTACCTTGATTATGGCAGCAAGTAACAACGTTGAGGCAACCTGTTGTTAACCACAGAAAACATACCCTGTTATGAACACAATTTGGACCAGTCCAAAACGTTTAACAGATTCACACAACTTTTTTTTTGTCACAGTTAAATCCAGTCAAGAGGTGGGATGTGGCCATGTGATTCTTGAAGCACACATGAATCTTCTGCTTTCTCTGTCTTGTGTGGTTTGTTTGCAGCTGACACATTCAGAGACCAGTGATTGCATCAGCTCCTTGTACAGGTACTGTACATATTTTGAAATTGCAGTTTTGATACACTACATAAGTTAAAGAAGAAAAAGCAATGTAGAAATATTGTTCAGACACTCTTCGAGTACTATAATTTTATTATGCTTTGCTACCAAAACAACAATTTTTCGTAGCAATTTAATACTCAATCTTTGGCAGAAGTCATTTTTAGAGTTCAATATTCCCCTTTTGCAAAGGTCATTGCTCAAAAAGTAGCTCAGCGGCAGACTAATTTTCAAGTTTCACACACAATCATCATCTTATATGAACATCTACATGTACTCCTATAACTTTAATTCACTGCAGCCATCATGTGAATACAGTGCAAATTATGTAAAACTGCTCAAACCATAAAAAGTGATAGATAGCAGAGAGTTTTATTGTACAATGTAAGAACCTTGACATTTTGATTGAATGATCTGACATGGTTGTAAAACGCTTTTATGTTAGTTATTCTTTAGGAGTTTTTCTGGTGATTTTCAGCTTCTGTGTGAATCTCATGTTTCTCAAGTGTGTGTGAGGTTAGCACAGCCAGTTAGATCGATCTCTGACTGCCAGGTTCAATCCCCAGCCTGGCCGAGGGTTGAACTTTGGATGATCTTCTTTCATCAGACGGGGTCATTAAGCCATGCTCTAGTCTCTTGACATTCTGTTTGGGAACTTAAAAGAACCTAGAATGCGCTTCTCAAACAAGCAGCCAGGGTACACGTAATAAATTCCAGTGAACCTGTGGTCTGTAAACTAAAGCAGTAGACACCCAGCATGGGACTGAGTCCCATTCCTGTCCAACCCCTTTCTGCTGGCTTTGGGCAATACATTCAAATCGAGTTGTTAAAAGTTAAAATTTCAAATGTTCAAGATTCTATTGTTGTTTTTCAGGTTTGACAACTGCTTGTTTACAGCTTTCAAGCGCAGAGTTCGCATAACAGGCAAGGGCAGTATATCTGGAGTCAAAGAGAACCAGTGGGAGGTGGTTCTACAAGAGATGGTTGCTCAGCTGTACATGCACATTGGCACCCTTATCATAAGACTAGCAAGAGAGGTAGGTATCAGTTAATGTATAGGGGACCTCGGCACCATTATCATAAGACTAGCAAGAGAGGGAGGTATCAGTTAATGTATAGGGGACCTCCCCACCCTTGTTATAAGACTAGCAAGAGAGGTAGGTATCAGTTAATGTA
>JAOBRG010124660.1:0-10336 GCA_027574985.1 Umimayanthus nakama | reverse complement strand
TTCTTCTCGAATGAAACTGAACAGATGACAAGGGTAACGTCAACGTAAAGACGCAAATTGCACACCACTCCAGGATAGGTTTGCCAGTTTGTAACTGTTAAGCATCAGTCTTCATGTAGTGCGTAGTTGTTATTCATTTATTTGACTTTGTAACGTGTAACTTCGTAGTTCGTAATTATTATATATTCATTTAATTGTAAAGTAACACTAAATGTATGCTCCGGCCCGTAGTCTAGATAAACAACTACTAAAGGCTTGAATAAACTATTATTGTTGTTATATTACTGCTTTTCAGCTTTTCCCACATATCATCTCCAGCAATTTACAAACAAGTATTTAGCGTCCAAGGCAGCCACTTACAGTTATGACAAAATAACAACCAAATATCAGAGCTCCTTTAGGTTCAGCGGTACAAAAGATCTGGTATTCCTTACCGCTGGACCTAAGGAGGACGCATAATCTAAATAAATTCAAGTCTGGCCTCAATTAACATTTCCAGTTAAGATCTAGCTAGCTTAAACCAATATTCATTACCTTTAATATTTACCATATGTCTCGTCTTGGTATTCTATAACTTAAGATTAATGTAATCTATATATTGTATTTAAAATTTATGTTTGTAAGTTACTTTAAACAGAGCCCCATTCAAACCAGCTTAGCTGAACTGGGCATCTCTGTGTAAATGTTGTTAAAATAAATTATGATGCAGGGCAACAAGTACGGGATCACTACCTATATATTGTTAAGAAGTTTACGGCTTGATTTAAGTCCTTCGATACTAAAACCCTAAAACACCAGACCAACGGCTCAGTGTTCATGTCTACGAACAGTACGACAAGGGGTTAAATCCAGGAACATGTCCTGGCAGTCGCATTTCTGGTGAACAAAGTCAACATGCTCGCATAGTATGACGTAAGAAAAGTTACAATCCTTCATCTTCACACACAAACACTTTTGAAATGATATTACTCCACTTAACTGAACATAAACTCAAAACGAAAGACCTTCCAGATCCTACTCTCGGTCCAGTCCCCCAAACCCACCTCCTGGAGCTCGGTCTTGCCCATGGTCCCAGCCATCTGTAGGTAGCACTTCACCTGTTGGCGGATCTTCTGGAAACAGTCCACGATTGGAACACTTGGAATTGTGTGGATTCTGATCAACCAAAGAGAAAACGATTTTAAAATTTGCAGAAATCGTTTTGCAGTTCAAACAAATGCAAAGGTTCCATTTTTGGTGACAAGCCAAACACGACTTTATTTCTTACTTGGTTAATACTTAGATTACACATATGATAATCCCGTAACCAATGCTATAAATTATTACTACTACAACCGTTAGTACGACAATCGTTATCTTCTTCATCTACACCAGAATTCGTTTTCGTCATTATCATCACGGCCTTCATCGTTCTTAGCTGTATAAATATCACCATCACGTTAGCTGAAGACTTCACCATATTACATTTGTACCACAACTGACACTTTCAACACTCCTGTTATCACTCTCAGAACCACCGTCACTTAACTCGTTACTATAATGTTCAACATCGTCATCACTACCACCGCTAACACCTTCTCATAGCCTCTACTATTATAACAGTAATCAAAACAAATATCGCCAGCATACCATCAAGATCATATCACCACCAACACCACAATCATCATCAACAACAACACTAACACGAATATCATCATTAACAACATCATAAAGTATATGCTTGTTGTATCAAGAGGGCATCGAAGCACTCTCCTGATAGAATGTCACAGTGCTCTAGCCACTAAATAACAAAAGCCTAGACTAAAATACAACGACCAAAAACAAAATAATAACGCCCCACTCTGACATTGGGCTACTTCCATGAACTCGTTGATATTCTTTAACTTTATCAACAATAATGAAAGAAAAATCAAAACCACCACAAACGTGTCTCAACCTTGTACTACAATTCAGTGCGAGGAAAATTCTCACCTGCTAAGCGAGTCCAGGCACACTCCGGTCAGGTTTTGTTTCCGAGCCACCTTCCCATAGTGGATGATTGCCCAGGCTGATGCGTGCACTCCAAGCATCGCGTGGTTCGACTGCTGTTATTTAAATGTTAAGTGTTGCCTTTAACCTTAGTTTTACACTGATAATCCACAACGTCAGAACTGACAGTTTCTCTATCAAATTAAAGGGCGTTGGTCGTTAAATCAAGTTTGAAGTTGTGTCAGATCTTTATCTTAGATCTGTGATTAGAACACTTTAGTTGTTTTCTCATTTTTCTAACTTCACCAAAAACGTATATTTTACTCAACAAATATACATGGCAAATTCAATTATATCAAGTGCGATGGAAAACATCAGCTAAACAAATAGAGAACACGATTTTTTGGTGACATGCAAGTAAGGCAGAAAGGTGGTTTATGTTGAACAGCTATTGCATTCACTAACAACGCAAACAAACAGTAAGCAATACTGCTAAAACTCTTTCCGTTTATGAATGGTTATAACATTCAATGACTATAAATACACTATCATCATCAACAACAAACTGTAAGCAATAGTGCAAACTAACTCTCTCCCTGTGTGAATGGTTATAACACAAACAACAGCTAGCAATAACGCAGACTAACTCTGTCCGTGTGTGAATGGTTATAGCATGCACCGATACTTTACGTTAAAGTCAATGCAGACTAACCGGTTCGCTGTGTGAATGCCCATCATACGTGCCAACAATGGCCTGGTAGTGGTGATGTCGCCACATAAAGATATCACTCCAGTGAGACAGATTGTCTGACGGCATTGGGAGGCGATTCCTGAATGAAACACAACAAACCATTTCTTCAAATAACTAGACAATTTTTAAGTTTAGTTTTAAAACATAAACGAATCAAACTGAGCATCACAAATACATTCATACGGCATTCAACTCACTTCTACGTTAAAAGGTCGCGACTAATATTGAGACAAAGATAACATTGAAGTACAACCAATGATAAGGGGCTGAACGGAAATCCAGGTCATCGTGTTGTCTATCCATCTCCACTTTAATATCCCAACTATTCTAAAGATTTTCTTTAAATTGCAAATTTGTAACATCCACTGCTATGTGTTGAACTGGATTCGTCTTATTAAACATATCAACTTTCTAACAACTTTTTGGGCTAAACCAAACTACAGGTGCTGACCAATGTACTTTTTTAGGGGTGATTTTTTAAGGCAAATTTGTTGTTGCAACAATTATTAAAATACAGCTCTTGACTTTATGTCAAAACTTGTTCTGCAGGAATCATTTGTCTCTGTGAATGGCTTGCACAATTTTTCTTCAATCCCCCCATCCCTTAAAATGTTTAGCGGTCGACCAACCTCCATGTCTTAACTATGGCCTTCATATCGTGCAGGCTTGCACTCCGGCCGACATTCTGGGGCTGCAACCCAGCACGTATTTGAGCGGCTTCCTGTAACTCCATAATCTGTTGGGCGGCCTGTGGTAAACAAGCAAGAGCGCCGAGTTACATAAAAACGTGGTCGAAACCCAATCTAGCTGATGAGCCCTTCATCAGGTGCTGTCAAACGACAATAAGAGTTTGGAAAGTATTCAAATTTTGTGCACTTTGACCAAAAGTCTTAACCTGTTAAAACTGGACGAGATATAGTGGATAAGAATAAGTGATGTTAGTTTAACAACACAACTTATCATGACGCTGCTTAAGTTAGGACACAGTTAAGAACGGCTACATTTACCGACTGTACCAGCGAACTGGGCTGGCTTGGCAGCTTATAAAATTAATTTCTAAAAAATTCTTTGTTATATAGACTAATATCGTCTATAACAAAATTATTAACATGACAGTCTGTTTTCGATTTTCAAGTCTGAAATTTAGGGTAATTTTAACAAAGTAAAAAGTTAAAGACCTAAAACTTAACGGAACAACTTCTTATCAGTTGTCGTAGCTGTGCATGACAGACAAGGCCGAATTTTGCTAAACCAACGGCACTTTCTTTACATGAGTGGTAGCCTTGAGTTATTCCGAACCGTACCCAATTTGCGGAATAACAATTTGCAACGAATGGTTTACCGCCGATGTAATTTCCCCATTCAAAAACAGTCGATGCCCGTTTTAACAGCCGATGACATTTCCAACAACAGTCGATTGTCATTTTCACGAAGACAAAGTTTTGATCGCGGAAACACAACTAATGCTAACCCTTTTCCTAACCCGGACCCTAACCTTAAACTAGCCAAAATGAGCTCTAAAAGAAGAAAGTAAACAAAAATAAGGAACAAAAGCGAGGAAAAACATTTGATAAAAGATTTACCATGTCTTTATCTCTTAATTGCTTGCATTCTATTCTCTACCACTACGCCACTGTGTTACAATTGGCATTGACTGTTCCAGGTTGTATATGACATTGATCGTTTACGAAACGAAAATTGGCACCACCGTTACGCTTAACGAAGGGTAGACTTTCACAAAGTCCTCCGCACAATGTTTCTAGATGCGGTCCTTCGGCACTTCGAAGCTCGCTCGCGCCTTCGGCGCTCGGTTTCTTTCTATTCGCCGGCGCTTGGGAAACCTCGAAATGCTCTTCACTACTTCAGTGAAAAAAAAAAATTCCAGACCACGAAATACTCTTCACTACTTCAGTGAAAAATTTCAGCGAGTCGACTTGTGGCAAGTCTGAACAAGGGAATGCAAGCCCAATAGGATAGGGAATACAACCCACCTGCAGCAGAGGAATGTGCTGATGGGAGATGACAGGGGGGAGCCTTCTCCACTGGCGGATGGCTTGCGCTGTGGAGTGCTCCACTAGCTTCTCAACCTGAACACCAAGAAAAAGAAAAACGTTAATGCTGTTTCATAAGACTTTATTGGCAATCAACGATCACATGAAGTAAACAATTATTAGTAGCTGCTTTTAGTATGAAAATACTCCTAGATATCTAGTTAATTTCCAGGTGTCCAACAAACTAATCAGAGCTGCCAGACCTGACGAGTGGAAAGCGACCGAAGTTAACATAACACGTAGATACGGGTGCACGAGACCGATGTAACACAAATATGCACAACACAAACGTACCATGTTCAAGTGCTGTTCCTCGGGATGGCAGATTGCTATGTATCCTCGGTAAAGATTCAACTTGTAAGCCATCGATTCGGGAAAACTGATTTCAACCTATAGAAAAACGAAAATACGAATCTGTCAGTGTTGTTAAAATCAGTTTAATATTGGTATTTATTCTAAAGTGTCATTTAGTACTCTCTCTTAATCAAACTTAATAACAAAATAAATGCCTCTTATTAGCCGAGTGCGAGGTCCGTATGGCAAGTTATGGACCGAGTTTTTTCCTTGCTTTTATGGCCCAAGCGCGAAGCGCTTGGGCCATGAAAACAAGGAAGGACAAAACGGGGATCCATAACTTGCCATACGAACGGGGCAAACGAGGCTAATAAGATATTATTTATTATATGGCTTTGTTGATTATTCCGTTTATGAAAAGGTGATCGAGAGCTAGCGGTCCGTACGGCAACTTACGGACCTGGAATTGACCAACCACAGCACGCGAAATCAGTCAGCCATATAATAAAGTCAAAATATTTTTTTCTATCGGCCTACCTTTTCTGAACTAAACCCTCTAATTCTTGCAATAATGCCCTGTTCTTGCGCAATAGTTCATTTTTCTAAGAATGCGGGAATGCTGAAACGAAGATCATAGTGCAGAACTTATTGTACACGGTTTCTTTAAAGAATATCCAAACGAATTTCGAAGAAAACCAAGGTCTATTTATTTACTTGAATCGCGGTGATTACTGATTCCAATATGGCAACAAGGAATGAAACTGAATATGTGTAATAAAAGTTTCTTTTTTCCCCTCCAAACATTGGTTTTTGTTGGCAAAAGTTGGTACAAAAAGTTCATTAGCATATCGACCCTTTGTTTTTGACAGCAAACATGCCTTGTCTCATTTTCACCAAGTTCGTCCTTTATTCAAGTTTTCTTTCATTTTCTCCCACATGGCTTTTTCTATCTGTGAAACTGCCTATCCACAATTGTATAAATGGCTTTAAAAATAGAGATGTCCGAGTTTGACAAATCTGCTTCTTTGTTTGTATTGTTTTATTTGCATCGCCATGAAATGTGTAACGTAATTACAAGTTTGAACAATAAATTTCGTCCTTGTTTCGGGTTTTCCTCTCCCTTTGACTCGTTATTTTTGTAAAACCATTGAATATAGGTCGCAGACCCGTCGTACCTGAGCGAGGGCCTCCTTCATTGGCAGCCAGTCTGGAACTCTCCAAGCACTTTCCAACACCAAAAATGGATTCGCGTGGCCTTTTGTTCTCCCAAACTCCATCAGCAAATCCCACTGTCCCAATTCTTTGGAACATCTGCCAAATACAAGTTAGCAGGCTCAAATTATAAGAACCGAAGGGTAAATTAATAGCTAAAAGCGAAAAAAAAAGAATAAGAAAGAAGACTCCTATTTAAACAATTAAAGTCACATACTATACATAGTAAAATGGTATCCGGTAAAATATTCAGGTTCATTATATTCATTTTGAAATCACTGATGTTTCCTGCAATCTAATTAGTTACCAACAGCCGTGATTACAGAACTAATTATATTGAGTTTTTAACCGCACAGTTTTGAGCAAATAAAAAATCCGACAAAACTGCAACAGCCAATCACAGTACAGCAAGAAATGGGTGTAAATGTGCAGCATTTTTGGCATATACTCTCACTGGAAGCCGGTTTTACATAAAATTGATGACACAACTTTAAACATCTTTGTTTTCTCGTGTCGTGCAATTTAGATCCGAAATCATGCTTGTGACTGGCGCTTCGTGTTTTAGTCTTGAAATCACGCTTATGATTTCAGACCAAACTGCACTCCACTCAGTTCAAACACCAATATAAACAACACGAAACATAAACTTACTAGGAACCTAGAACAATCTAAAGGTCTTGGCCAGGTAGCACAGCAATTAGGTGTGTTATAAAATGCTTCAGATATACAAGCGCTTCTACCAAATTTTGGGATTTTCTCCCGAAAAATGTGAGCAGGCACTGACATTCTATCGACCTCTGTTCTTAACCTCTGCATCTCGTGCTTTTTCTTCAAATACTGATTATCAGAATACAACTGTCCCAGGACTAGCACCTGTATTCACTCAACGCTTCATGCACTAAATATACTTACTTTATCCATTCATTTTCCCACAGCTTGTACTCAGACAGTGAGTGGGGGTTAGCGGGACTTCGATTGTGCTCTTCTCGGGCTTTACCCATGGCCTGTTAGAAACGACACAACATCCGGGTAAGTAACTGAAATGTCTAAAGTACGTTGCAACTGGTAACGGTTCCCGCATTTCATGGTGCGACAAACTTGACTTTTTAAGTCTTTTAAGATACGTTTTTGACTCATGCACAGCACAAAGCTGGAAAATACGAAATATTTTGCCTAAAAGTAAGCTTCAATGTGTAATCAAAGGGGACAACACAACTTCAATAAGCTGCTACTTTTTAGGACCCCAAGCAGAAATGAACCTTTTCAAGGCCTCGAACTAACGAAGTGCATAACTGGACTTCTGAAAGATCAGATACGAGAGTTCGGCAACGGACGCACTACGCACCTGCTCATAGTTAGTCTGGGCTTGCTCAAAGAAACCTTGAGTCTGGTAAGCAATGGCGGTGGCTGTTTCAGGGTATCTGAAAAACATTGAAAAAGTGTTACTAGGCCTTGAAGAATAAGCCTTCACAACCAGTTTGTCAACATATACCATTCTTATACAAAACTAAATACGAATATAGTATAACTGGTACGAACTAAGTATAAGAGAGTTTACAGCAAATCCCACTTTATTTATAGTTATTGCTTCGAAACATTGGGACCTAACCGTTTTGTGTTCTTCTGACTTTTTATCAATTAATTTTCTTGTTTGTTACTAATTAATTTATTTATCAGTTTCTTAGTTATTTATTTTCTGATTTAGTGCACACAAAAGGACACAAAGTCCCCTGTAAAGCTTAGAACCTGACATCTGCCCACTGTAAAACAGGAAACCAACCCCACAACTACACCCTAAGCTTAACTTTTTCATTAAACAGAAAAACAAAAAAAGTGACTGAGATTTAACAAGAACACACAGTATAAACACTTGAACCACGGAACGTAGGACAAACTAGTTTGCAAGTTACCCACTCCGAGCTCGCACTGAAGATGCAAGAACAGACTGATGCAGTCACAACAAAAGCATGCGGATTACAGTGACTGAAACACATGTGTAGTCGTTAATGCAAGTTTGACTACGAATACGACCTAACTCGTAATGTTGATTACAAAATCTTCAGCAATTCTGGCAGTAAACAGAAGGACGGACATACTATTTAACCCGACAAGGAAACTGCGAACCACTGTCAAGTATTTGGTCGTAACAAGAAGTCCTGCTCGTAGACTACATTTTGCGAACTCCTGTCGAGAATTTGGTAGTATCAAAAAGTCGTACTTGTAGACAAATTTTGCGAACTCCTGTCAAGTGTTTTGTCGTACCAAAATGTCGTACTCGTAGACAAATTTTGCGAACTCTTGTCAAGAATTTGGTAGTATCAAAAAGCCGTAGTTGTAGACAAATTTTGCGAACTCCTCTCAAGTGTTTTATTGTACCAAAAAGTCGTACTCCTAGAAAAATCGTTACCAGTAATACCCACACCGTCCCAAGCGAACGCACCAAAACCCACCTGCATCTCTGTTGCCACAATCCCGCCCACATGTCCTCCTCGTTTAGCAGTGAATAAATCTCAGCGAGAGCATCCAATGTTTCCTGATTTGGAAAAACTATTTCATTTCTTCCCTCAATGATACCACAAGGTAAGAGAATAAGAAAAATCTTATTTCACAATGAGTCGATAATTGTGTGGTCTATGATGATACTTGCATTCTAGCCTCTTTTCCTATGTTATCATACTTCTTCGCTCATGCTTGTTCTACCAACTAAAGGAATTCAAGTTACCATTCGTCTATGGCAACGTATTACCTAATGTTACCGTGCTGGAAAAACTGCAGAACCGAAACGTCGTTCCCAATTTACAGAAAGTATACAAGCAAAGATACAAACAATTTTTGTCAAAATCTTCTAGCCAACTTTGATTTCATGTTCATGAATTTAAAACGTGAACTTCTGTTGTTCTAATATGCAGCAAGCGAGGTTAATTTCCTTCAGCTTCGTCTGTCGTTTGTCAGCCGTCTTGTAGCCCTGCCGTCCGAGAAAGGATTGATTGGATTTTCAAGTGTGCAAAGAATTCTGGGAGCTCGCTCAACGTGAGCCAGCATGCAGCATTAGGCACGGAAAGCCTATAAGCTGTTTAACAGGCAAAAGGAGTGCCACAAACATCCACTTCTTGTTGTAATGCCTTCACTTAGATTAGCTTTCTTGTAGTCTAACCAAGAACTACACGCAACGTCAAAGGTAGTTTTACAAGACCCTATCCTTACACTCAATGAGAACAAAACGCAAACACATAACTCCAAATATGGCACTCACGTGAGGATTGATATCGGCCGAGTCCTCCTCAAACAAGGAATAGTCCACCACCTGCTGCTGCTGCTGGGGGACCTGTGGGTTGACGTACCCTTCACACAGCGAGGCGTAGTCCTCCAACAGGATAGCTGAGCGGTGCCAGGCATTGTGGGTCTTACCTAGATACTGCAACACCACGTGTAGTGGTTTAAATTAGTATGTGCATTTGGAAACAGGTTGAACTGCTTGTGTCCTGTACTACGGAGTCTTTCTCGGTTGGTGCCCCCAAGTTCTCAAACTAAGACAGACAGAACTATCTTCAACTCCACCGTAAACAACAATTTTTACACAAGCTTTCTTTTTCCATTGTATTTCACACTTATTACTTTCCTCTATTTCCATAGTTTTATATCATTATATTTAGCAGTTTCTTTTATGGCTTCCTATGTATGTATTGCCTTATTTTTTACTATTGTACTTGAAAAGCCCTATTCAGGGATCCTTCGACAAAAATGCACGTATATATGTATATACCGATTTCAAATATCTTCAAATTCTCACTAAAGACCTTTCTACCCAAAAGTACTCAGCTCAACTGCCTAAATAGCAATCTTCCATTTCTGTTTTCATTTGAAGCTACGATTGTACTGTAAATAAGCGTTCTAAAAATGTTATGGAAAAAAACATCGAGACTGGTAAGATGTACCAAAGACTTATTGTTATTATTATTGTTTTTATTATTATTATTATTATTATTGTTGTTATTATTATTATTATTATTATTATTATTAGTAGTAGTAGTAGTAGTAGTAGTAGTAGTAGTAGTGGTAG
>JAOBRG010124549.1:0-19275 GCA_027574985.1 Umimayanthus nakama | reverse complement strand
CTTGGATTTGACTGCGATTACTTACAAGTAGCTGCACTGTTAGCATTTGAGTTTTAACGGTCTTTTGACGCTGTTCGGCTTCATCGCATCATGAGGCCGAAGCAAAACTATGGTTTATTAGTTGTCAGTTTTTTTTCACCAGAAATTAAGGAGAAATATTGCGAGTAGTGTCACGTGATGAGCTATCATAGCACATATTAAAAAAAGCCTGTCTGGATAATGTAAATAAGAAAAATAAGATGGCAAAGAGACCTCCCCACCCGCTTTCAAAAACCGTCTTTTTTATTATGGTTTGACACGTTTCTACGCACCAACTGCACCTAAAACACCCAAAAAAGAATTTAAAATGCGTGAACAAAACAAAAATTTGTCAACGATTGTATGCTCTTCATTCAGACGTAAAAACATATGTCAAACCGCAAAGAATATTCATAATTTTAATTCAAAACACGTGCGATACACACGACACTATTCCCATCTAATTCTGACAGGTATATTGATAATGATAATAATAATAATAATAATAACAACAATAGTACTAATAATTATAAAACTCAAAACAATAACAATATTAAAAGTAATAATAGTAGTTATATCTTTTGATCTATGTGATAACAAACCACAATGCCGGCAATAGCCTAGTCTTACCGACAAACCCGTCGGTTCTTTTGAGTCCTGTTTTAAGTCGAGAGACTAGACCAATGGCTAAACGTCCCTGTTGTGGACGGCCAGGTATGATTAAACTTACTGGCACTTGCGAGGTTTCGGCTGACTTTCACAGATTACTAGATGTCACTTTATGAACAAATTATTTAGAAAGTAAAGGTAGTTTTATCAAAATTGTGTATGTGAAACTTGGCCACGGGTATATTTTTCTTACCTGAATCACCATATTTTGTTTACGTTCTATTGGCAAGCTTTTGGTTTCTTCAGAGTTTCTTTGTCGATCATAAATCTTCAATTTCATCTACAGTCTATCGGTTTACAATAATTATAGATTCCTTTTCCGAAAATAAATGTAATACAGCTCACCTTATTGACAAAAAAAAGGTTTGTTTCAAAGGGCTTCTAAAAATGCTTGTATAATAAAAGCTTTTCTTTGGTGGAACTTACAGGCACAGAATTTTAAAAAGTGAAAGCGGCCATTTCTAATTATTATTCGACTTCCAATTTGCAATCAAAGTGTTTACTTATGTAAAAATTAAATTATACGTAGTTTAGCGCAAGTTGTTTCGTTAGTTATGTAAAGGAACCGACTCGCAAACTTCGTTAAAATTATTCATCATGGATCTCTTTTTCATTGTTTGTTATCGTTTCCATAAAAATCTACCAACATACTTGACAGACGTGAAATGATAGCATACTGCATTTTAACTAAATTTTAACAGGAAGCTTTTGATCGGGAGTATTTGGAGTAGTTTTATTTCGAGAATTAAAATGTCAAAAACTGGCAACCCGGCCTGATAAAAGCTTATTAAATTCGTTTCACTTGTTATAATATAAATAAAATATAATATAACCATTTGTATAGCGCTTATACGGTTAAGTGCTAAGCGCTTTTAACAATAAAATTAGCCCAACTACAAAGTAGAATTAAAATGGTCAAACCTTAATAAAAAAAATATAAAGAATGAAGTAAAACTGCAACTTAAAGAAAAGCTAAATTGCAAGTACTTGAACTCTGATATTCATCTCAAACTCTCGATTGACTTTATACATGTGCAGTTGACTAAAAGAGCCACATTCACTTTCAGTACTTACTTTGTAGTTTGTGCATGCGTGACTGTTTATAAAGCTGTTACAGATATGGTTAAATACAACTGTCTAAAAACATCGGATTGAGTGTTCTCTGTTATCGCGGACTTAAATTCACTCATTCTCACACGTAGATAGCTCTTCAGCTGTAATACTGCAGCCTTTTCGCTGTGCAAATAATAAGTCTTTTCTTTTTAAATTGAAAAGGTTTTCATCTCGAACAAGGCAGCTTTGAAAAACGTCAATACTAGCTACTTGATGAAGGTGACTACCTAAAGCTGGCGAAAGTATAATCTCAATCCTTATCTAGCAGTTGTCAAGTCAGTTAGCGGTCGATACTCAAAACACTCCAAAATTGTGCGTTTCAAAAAATATTCCACGTTTCCAGTTTCGAAGAAGGTTTGCTCAGATACCGTATTTGTCTAGAAAGGATGACAAACACACGAAGATAGCCGTCAGACAAAGTAAAAATGTGATAAAAGAAAAGCGAAGCTACTAACACTTACCTGCAAATGCAAACTGGCAACTGAAGAGTATCAACTTGCAATGGTAATGAAAGTTGCCTTTTCTTGTTCGATAAACCTCGAGAAAAGCTCAACTAGACTGACGCTATACCAGGAAATGGGCGCTTTGCCGTAAATCGATCAATACGAGGCTTACTGCCCCCTTGATACTTGAAACGTGTATTGTAATACGATATTTTATTTAATGTTTGCGTAGCTTGTCAGATATATCACGCAAAACTTATTTATCTTCTCGAGGACTCGATATAGGTCATTCACTCAATCTACCGGCACACACCGTCTTGACCTGAAGGTCTCTATTTTCTTTGTTTTACAGCTGCGTATGGGCTGACTTTCCTATTGCCATTGCTTATAAAACTGCCTACCAACGCGTCTTATGTGATACGGTAATACCCATTAGATACGAATGGCATGAAGAGAACGCACAATTGTCTCAATACTTTTAGTCTCTGAGTTGAAAGAAATCACGGAACGCGAGTTTTTTGGAATTTTGAACTTTAATTCAAGAAACTTTGGTTGTTTCTAAAAGTAGTGAACTTGTTTGTAGAAAAATTGATTTTGTACATGTTTTGAGCAATCGTTCCCGTCGGTAAATAATGGATTTAGAGCGAATATGCTGTGCCATTTAGAAAGGTGACAAGGGTCAGATAATTTGCTTCTCTCCTTCTTGTTCACTGTTAGGACGGCGTTCGATTACAGTTCACTATTTTCTGAATTCGCTTTCAGATACGTTTGTACTTTCCTTTTTGGTTTCAAACCTAATTGGTTTAATTTCTCGATACGGCATATATATGTTTTTAAAAATTGTTTTAATATTAGCACTAGCTACAAGTTGCGGAATACAGCGAAGCGTGAGGGCGACTTGACATTAAAAATATGATTTAGGATAATATGTGTAAGCTAGCCTGAAGTCAACTTTATTGGAACTTATTAACCCTTTAAGCTCAAATAACGACATACGGCGTGTTGCTAAATTCTCCTGAAGTATCTCCGCAGTTTCAGTTGCAAGAACTTGGCTTTTCATCTTAGAAAGTCAGTTGCTGGGTGGGATCAACTTTTTCTTCTCATGACCATTTAGCTTAGTTTTTGAGTATAATGTAAGGAGAAGATACATGCAGTCAACCTGGCTTGGGCTGAAAGGGTAAAACTCTTTGCTACAAGTTATATTCATTCTATGAATGATTATTGATAAATACTTGACAGTACAGTGTACGACGCGACGTAAACAAATAAATTGTTTTTGAATATAATAGTTTTGTCCCATTAACTATCTCTCAGTCGGTTCCGTACAATAGTAATATGATATGGTATGGTTTTCTTCCCTGGGTCTTGATGTGTAGCTTATAGCCTGAGAGCCTGCTCATTTTTTTTTGGGGGGGGGGGGTGAGGCGTAAACGAGCCGGGTAACAGGCTATGTAGCTGATTTTTCAATGAGTTCACTGCTTTAAATGTCAGAAATAAATAAGGTGCAGGTCGAGTTAGGCTGTTGATGCAGCCTCTTGTTTCATTGCAAAGTTGACCAATAATTTATCAACAGAAACCAGAGACGTCAATTATATAATATAGTATGGATTATGATACAAACTATACACCAAATAACTGCCGATCATTTTTGCACAAGCATGACTCAGCGAGACTGGAATTGATTTCGTTGTACTTCATGTAAACTGGTTAGTGTTTCCTCTCCAAATGTTGTACAGATGTGGAGTGGTGGACAAGTCGGATAGATGAATAATCTGGTCAATGTATACTGTATTATACCAAGCATACAAGTCTCATACGTTGAAAGTCGTAAAACACAAGTAAGACTGAGTGTTTATAGTATTGATGTTAACCAAATGAAGCTTGAGACAATGAGAAAACGTTAAGTGATACTGTAACAAAATAAAAAATACGGTCACTTAACTAAATCTACGTTTTAAAAGGTTTCTGGAATAATCAACAGACAAAGAAACAAAACAAACCTGTACACGCACAGTACTATATACAATATAATCTTATGCAGTATGCGAAATAAAGTTCTCCGCTTTTCCTCGGCCTTGGCGTGTTCTTAGCATTCTTTTAAGTTTTTGGCATTTTCCAGCCGCATGTTCTTACAAAAGGGGTTCTTGTAAAATTATATAAAAGTGGTTTCGCACGCCTAGACTGAAGTTGTGTGAGGCTGGGAATTCTTAGCCTGCGTAGCGGCGGTTTTTGAGGGGAGGGGGGAACAGAAAAACCGTGATCTTGAAAGATTGGCCGCCATGTTGTTTTTCTCTCCCCAGTTTTCCTTTCGTTCGCGCGACCAATATGACGGTCAGTTTTTTTTTTTATCAGCCAAGCCAGTTCGATCGCCGCAGTCGACCCCCCTAAAAACAGCCGCTGCGCAGGCTAGGGCATTCTTATCTCTATGCACGGTAGGCATCTGCTAGCCAAGGCTTTTTTGTTTTGTCACAGCCGGGGGGGGGGTGCTGGGCATAAATAGCCCCCCATCATAACTTTTTTGTTGTTTGGCCCATAACGATGAAATTTGGCAAACTCATCTGTTTTGAGCTCTACCGTTTGATGGGGTTTTTGTGCGTTAATTTGCTATGACGTCTTAACGACGTCTAAATATATAGTCTTTCCGTATAACTTGTTTTCTAATGGTTAGAACGCTCATTTCCAAATAAAGAGGTGCAAATCAAGTTTAATTATTTTTTTTGCCATTAACTTGCAAGGTGCAACATAAAGTAGCTGATCACGTTGTTATGACGTCATAAAGCACTAGTTTTTCTTTGAGGGCACTTAATTCTGCTTAATGCCTTAAAAAACTACATCAAGAAACAAAAATAAGGTGGCAATTGCCATGGCAACAAAGGAAACAGCCAAAACTCTTCGAATTTTTAACCGAGAACTTAAAAATCTTGCATTAGTTTGCAGTCGTGAAACTTCAGCTTCTAACATAAAACCGCTTTTGAGTAATGCACAAAAAAACACTTGGGGAGGGGGAGGAGTTTGGTTCAGATAGGGTAAAGCTTAGTTAACATATGCTAAATATATGTAAACGTGCAGTTTTTCCTTTATACAGTGCAAAAAAGGTTAATTGAGTGCAGAAAAAGTTAACATAGTGCAAATTTCCATAAAACTTTTTAGCTTTGCTCATTTACTTATTTCAGGACACTTTTCATGATTTTCCATCTTTGAAACACTCGAAAAAAGAACGGAAATGGAAAGTTGTGAATTACAACTATGGTTTGCCCTCAGAATAAACTTTAATTATCCGATCCAAATCGTTGTACTTCCGTCGCGCGCGTTGGAATTTTTTTAAATGTATATTATTAAAAGGAAAGACCGGAAGACCGGCTCATGCAATTTGAATTTTTCTAAAAACTCACTCGTGCAAATATATTCTAAATTAAACTCGAAGTCGGGTGATGACGTAGCGTCGTACACTGTACTGTCAAACATTTATCAACTATCATTTATAGAATGAATACATTTGGCAGCCAATAGTTGAAAACGTTTGGTAGCAAAGAGTTTTACCATTTCAACCCAAGCCAGTTTGACTGCATGTATCTTCTCCTTACATTATACACAAAAACTAAGTTAAATGGTCTTGAGAATAACAAGTTGATCTCACACAGTAAACTTTCTTAAATAAAGAGAATGAAACTGCAGAGATACTTCAGGAGAATTTAGAAACACGCCGTACTGCATGTTTCGAGCTAGCGGACTTCAGGCTAACTTACACATATTATCCTGAATCATGTTTTCATGTCAAGACGCTCTAAACCGACCAACGTTTTAAAAAATCTTAATCCTGTTGTACCAAGAGTCAAAAACTGCTAAGCACCTAAATATAATATTAAGCGACAACCTACAGCTGCATTTGTTCTGTTTACGCGAGATTCGTATCGGGATTTGAGGCACCGAGTTCTAATCAATTCATCTGCGGACTGAAAGGGTTACTTTTGCCGAAAGGTAAATCGCTTAACCATATCTTGCGACGTTACGAACTGATAAAACTTGTCAGACAAACATATTTTATCTGTCATAGGTAACTATGAGATAATTATGTTCACTGGCATTTCGTCTGAAATAACATGACTTATCCGGCCTTGGCTCATACAATTTCGCCTAATGTTGAGGAAAACTATGAACGTTTCTACTCAACAAAAAATATCCGTATACTGAATGTGGCGGGGGAAACTGAGCTTAACAAGCTATCGATCCGATCAATGGTTATCTATCTACTAGTTATTTCACGAAGTTTCGTTCTCTTGGACACGCGTTTTGCCACCGAACGATCCAACGTAATTTAACAGACGCGTGGGCGAATTTAATACAACGGTTTGTCTGTATAATACATGTCGCAGGGGCAAATGAACAAAAAGAAAAAAGCCAAAAAACATAAATATCCAACCTTTCCTGATCAATATCTTCCAACTCCACTCGATCGAACGCGTACGCAGAAAGAAATCTTTGGTGCACTTTAGTACCCAGGCCCAAAAGCATGCGATTGAGGCTTCGCACGTGATCAGGCCAAAAACGCATGCGATTGGCTTGCATATTTAAGTACGACACGAAGAAAACTAGAAACAAAAGACGCATCGCCGATATTTCAACTCGGCTCCCTACGGGCCGAGTAACAAGCTAGACTTTCCTTGTCAGTTTCTGAGATCTAAGCCAAGACTCGTACCCAGTCGTTTTACTAGAACTGTAGAGAAAAAGGAAAAAGAAAAAGAGACGAAGAGGGACACCTTCCGCCCAATCTTCCCTTGAGGAAAAATCCTAACACCAGAGGACTGGGTACGTGTCAGGCCAAGGCCGCCTGTTCAGTTTTGGATATGAATGACGGGAAACTGAGCGACTGGAGGTGAAAATTCCTTTTCCCCCTTGCCTCAACAGAGTGCTTTAAGATTAAAATATTACGACAGTGCTCGTTCAGACATGTATGGCTGTGGCGCTATTTGATAAATGTGTGAGTACGAAATTTCGTTCTACTGTATGCAATATTTAATGACAATAATAACACCTAATCACTTTAGTTCGAAAGCATTCTCGCAATTCGAAACTCAAGCGTACTTGACTTGCAGACACAAATGTTAATATTTCAAATGTTCGTTGATACAGCATTTTTTGATCCATTTTGCGACTTCACGAAAGTAAAGTTCGGTAGATTCGCCAGTTCCCTGTCTTACAGTGGTTTGATTCTCGGCACTACAGGTTAAACCGTTGACCAAAGGTTACGCGTTACTGCCATATGTCTTGTTCCAATTTTCGTAAAATCGTAGAGTTTCTGGGGAAACACTCGATCGAATAATTCTCAAAGAATTCGTGAAGTCTGAGAATTGTATGCTTCTAACCTGTACAAAAAAAAACAGAACACAGCAAACTTCAGTATTAAACTTCCCTTAAATATCAAACAAAAAAGGTAGAAATATTAATAAAAATGTCTTTGTTAAATCCAATATAAAATACATATCAAGGCTACAAGACAAAAAGTTACGGTTTCCAAGTTAAGAATTTGAAATATAGTAAAGTGAGCTTACAGAAATAAAATAAGTTTTGAAAAAATGTCAGAAGTGAGAATGATTTAAAGTAAGCTTACTGTTGGACCTTCATAGCCAAATGCAATCGTTAAGTGACGATGTTAGTGCTCTCATCTAGGCAACTGCCTTATTTCCTTCGTAGCAGGTTCGGGGGGGGGGGAGAAGGGGGGTGCTACAAAGCAGGAAATAAGGTGAATGCTTTGGATGCTGTGAGGGTGTGGAATGAGTACTGCTGCTTCTTCTCAAATTTATCACTGCTCTTGCTGCTTCGCGACCGCTGATGCACGGACTTCGCTACTCTGAGTTTTGTTTCGGGCTGGCATCAGTTAGCAACTTCTAAAGCAGGTTACGTGTGCAACAGCAAACTTTGGCGAAAGGAAACATACTGACTAATTATTTTATTTGTTCCACAAACGTGGATGCTTGTCTTAAGGTTTTGGTAAGATTGTAAAACTGATCGGATGAATAAAAACATAACACTAATACAAGTACATGTCAAGAAGCATTTAGGGCTCTGCATCAAAGCTGTTTAAAACCCAACAACATGCGGTAGTCTAACTAAGTATTGTTTCAGTACAGCTTGAGTTTGAAAGCAGTTTTCTTTTTTCACTTTTGTTAATGTGTTTTGACTGTGTTGTACGCTGTAACAACGGATGTTTATACTTACTTTGTAATGAATGAAGGCCACTATTTTTTGTTATTACTAGTATTGTTTTTAGGCTTGCCATGATTATGATTATTATTACTGTTATTGTTATTACTACTGTTATTATTACTATAATCATAATTATAATATAATAATTATAATTATAATTATTATTTTTATTATTATAAGTATAAACTGTAGTTTATTCCCACTCTACAGAATACTCCTCCTAGTAGCCGTTGGGCGGGAGAAATTTCGGGAACATGGTAAAAGTCAGGAAACGAAGACCTCCATTTGAGGTCATGTATCCTTCGGCCTCAGAGCTTCTACAGTGAAAGCTCGCTTCACTTTACATTCCTTCACCCTGAAAATCTCCCCCGTCCAAGGGAATTCCTCCTTGCGTCTCTGAGAGTGCCAAATACCTTGTCTGCTGACATTGATTTGATCTGATCCGGACCCAGTTCTGTAGCAAAGTAAAGACATACTTAGTTTATCAAAACACAACTGCATTTTCGTTTCTCTATATATTAGACATTTCTATCACTTTGATGGGGTATCAAACGATACCTTCGCGTTTGCCTTCACTTCAAGTTCTTGTCCTACGATATTATTAATTGAACACACATTCGGAAGTCTGAAGCGGACATCTTCATATCGGAGTGTTCTTCTTTGTCCCAGCGTCGCTGGAGTCTTCTGGAAACAAACTAACAGTTTAAACTTGCGTCCATCATTATTTGTTTTTCAAAAGACCTGCACCCCAAGAGTAGTAGTTTGTTTCCGCAGAGTGCTTTCCCTTTAGTCGGGGCAAAACTCCAGGATTTTTCAGATATTTCCTAGGTCTGCAGAGCTTTTACAAGGTCTTGGTATACAGGTAAAAAATAGTTTTATCATACAATCATTTGACACGTTGATCTTCTTTGACAAAAAAAAATCTCCTTTAATATTTAACAATATCTTCAACACAAAGACGCGAGCGTTCCACAACAATAACATTGAATAAACTTCAGTACTCCTTATTAACTTAGAAAAAAGGCCTGTTTAGAGTCTAAATCTGATTATGTATGAAAACCAACTAGTTTTAAAACATACCAGGTGGACTGAAAACTGAAAATTTAAGATCTGTCAAGCACTTCTTATTAAAACACCATTCCTTTTCAAGAAATCCCAGGTCTTGAACGAAACATCTAAAAATTCAAAAAAATCCTATTTTCCTAGGTGGCATGACAGAAGACTCCAACGCCGCTGACGGGCACATACTAAAAAACAGAAACATTACGAAATTGGGAAAACTACAACCCTCACAGCAAGAACAGGCACCACGAAATGGTTGGGCCGTTAAGTGACTCAAAGTGGTGGGGCCGACAAGTAACTCAAAGTGGTGGGGCTAAAAACACTTTTCTCAGTTTTTTTTTTATAATTTTCAAGAAAGTGTTCTGGCTATAGCCCTACCTGCCCCTATTAGTCCAAGGTCGTTTCTTATACGCGCACTTCAAGATGGCGGGCGTTTGTTAGAACTGCGACATTGCTCAAACTGAGACTCATACTAAGAAAAGTTTCAAAAAAAATGGAGGTTAAAATAGCTGAAGAAAACTGGCCATGAAGAGTTTCGAACGTGGGACCTCATGCACGGGAGTTACTTATCACTACCACAACACTATCGCAGCATTTCGCTGCCAACACATAACACTTTATTGTATGTCTATCCAAAGTACTTACAAAAGTAACTCTGACCAAACCCTAACCCTTACTAGCCATATATAACCACCAACAACCATCTATAGCCCTAAGATACGAATTTACGAAAAATAAATGAGTTGTGTCAGTTCGCCATCTTGAAGTGGGCGTAAAAAAAAGAAAATTCGCTCTTCGCGGTCCTTGATGAACAAGCAACAAGTCTTCCTTACCCCTGATCGGTCCGAGAGCTGCATCCCGAGCCAGGGCGGTCAGGTCGCTACCCGAGTAGCCCTCGGTCATTCTGTAGGAAGAACTCCAAACTGCAGATGAGCATTCACTACATATTCTAATACTATTAGTAAACTTACGCAACGAGGGCGCGAAAGTCATCGAGAACGTTATAAAACCCTGGACTTAATTTCAGAATACAATCACTTCATGTGGGAACGCAACCAGCTGGTCATCTTTTCCGTCGTCGTCTTTAGAAAACTGAACGTTAGAAACTCATTATTTCCCACTTAGGTGAGATGTTCCACCTAGATGAGATGTTCCATCAAGATGAGGTGTTCCATCCAGATGAAAGATTCCACCTCATCGGCCACTTGATAGTTCTTTTTCTTTTCCTCTGTTATTTAAATTTCTTTTGCTTGTGCTATTCTCATTTCACAAGTGTGAACCAGGCTTAAACTTTAAATCGCGCAATTAAACTTTAATTTTAGAACGTGCTAAACAATAAGTTGTACTGCTAATAGCTACTGCCAAATCATGCGTGTGTTCTAGCTTATTGTTTGTATATCAGTAATGATACGACTTTAGGTTTTCGTGGTTTCATGTATATTTAAATACGCAATGTAAAATATTGATTTTTAACTGTATTTTTCTACCTACACAGATCGTTTTCGCAGCTTTTTTCGCTTTGGCTTGTTTTTTCTTCTTCTTTTTTTGGTTTGTTCATGGTATTCCCTGATATAAACCGAACAAAACAAAGTCTTTGGTCGCCCAATGTTCAACCCTTGACTAGTCCGGGCATTCAACCCGGGACCACCTAGTTAGTAGTTAAACCTCTTTCAACGGCAATTGGGTATACCTTGATAGTCTCTCCAGTTCTGATTTACTCAGCGGATTGTTGTGCTTGGTTAACAACTTAGACAACAGCAGCTGTCTCGTCTAGAAAAAAACCTCAAAGTAAACAAAAATACACGGCACAATGGTACACTTTCAATGTAAAGGGTTTCATTCAATTGACCGTTTTTCTAATGCAAACTTTTGCTAGATCCATTCCCTCGGGGGAGAAAAATGCGTCTTAATGTCGAACTAATAAGCCAAAATTTGATCGAGTAATGACTTTTTGCCCCAACAAGGGAATGGGTCGAGCAAAAATTTGTACTAGCAAAAAGGTCTATTCAAGTTATTACGTTCATTTCTTAGTTTTAGTTATAATACTTCGTCTAACTTTTTATTTGCCCAGTTTTGTACTCACATCAAGAACCTAATTATTCAAAACAACAGAGGAAAAACACTGCGCTCAATTAAAAACTTAGTCCCTACCATGATGCTTTGTGTTAATGTCTTCCTCAAGGTTGGGTGATGACATAATGCAAATGCACGACACTGGGGTCTGTTGCGCATTATACCTGTAGTTTTGATAATAGCACTATTTGATTCTCTATTTTCCTTTTAAAATTACCGGTAGTAAACAGCTATACTGAAAAACCCCTTGGAGGACTAACCAAATAAATACCTACCTACCTACTATTTCAAAAGCCGGACTAATATGTCTGTTTCTTCAAGATAAATTAGAGTATATTTTCGAAAATAGTAAACATAGATCAAAATAACCCGCTAAAAATAAAGGATAGTGTGGTCGGGGGAGAACTGAACCCAACGTTCAGTTCAAAGAAACTAGTTTGCACAAATTTTTGAACGAGAAAAAACGGATACCTAACCCTGCAAGGCATTCTAGTTGACCCAACAGACCAGTTACCTATTCTCAGTTATCGCTGATTACGATGACTATAGATTCGTTTTTGCAGAATTAATAGCTTCAACTTGGGGTGCGTTCGATTCACCTCATTCCGAAATAGGAATACATTTCGGATTATTCCGGAATAGCTGCTCTGTCCCGTTTGTCAAAAAAACAATATTCTGTTTTCGCAATAGTAGCCTGCAATACAACAACAGTACAGCGGTTTTCCATGCGAAATGCAACATGGCGGCAGCTAACAAACTTGTTTTGAGCACTGTCATGGCTTTTACTGATCAAATTATGTATGACAACGGCTACGAAGATAATGAAAGTGATGAAGAAGAGCTCCTATTTTTCGTCATTGCTAAACAGATGCATAAACAGGGTAGAACAGCCGCCGTTCGTATTGAAGGTTGTAATTTACATTGTTAAACTTCTCCTTCATTTCATGATACAAAGCTATCAGCATCAATGTTTCCGGACGAGTCCAGGAGTAGCTTTTCTTACGTAACATTTCTACTTCCAGTACATCGCCGAGAGCCGCCGTTTTGTTTCAAAGCCAGCGCGCAACTTCGCTGAGAGATTACGTCATTATTCCGTTTTATTCCAGTTATTCCGGCCTCAGGAGCAGAATGGTTGGGATACATTCCGAGTATTCCGGAATAAGAATAGCAAGTCAATCGAACAGCTATTCCGAAATATTCCGTGTATTCCTGTTCCGGAATATAGTCAATCGAACGCACCCTTAGTGTTGAATCTACACAATACCGATGAGATCGCAATCTTTAACAATATACAGAGTTGTGACGAGCTCATATCAACATTGGAATTTATGAATGTTTAACATTAGGTCGAGGCTAACCTGCAAAAAGGAGTCAATAGTCATTGTAATCAGCAGCAACTGGGAATAGAAACTTGTCTCTCACTTCAGTTTTGATATGTTTGAAACTCATCCAGAAAATGCCTTCTGGTTTGCGCCCAATGGAAACAGTGCAGCGAAACAAATTCACACAGGGCCGTAGCCAGACACAAAATTTAGGGGGGGGGGGGGCATTTTCAAGAAAACGAAAATTTGCTACAGACGCTTTTAGCTCCTTTTGAGACAAAATATGCAAAAATTATTTCCGGTCCAAAATTTAGGGGGGGGCATTTGCCCCCCTGCCTGACGCTGGTTACGGCCCTGTTCACAGCATTAAACAAATACAGTACCTCGGCATCAGGAAGTTGAACGTAAACTCTTTTGACAAATCGCCTGGACAGATTAAAAAATGACACTCGTTTAGGGGACAAATTATAAAGGACAGCGTTGTTCACTTAACCAAAACAAACATACAAGTACATATACATGAAACAGTGAGCTTGTTAAACAAACTTCTTTTCACCTGCATTGTATACTGTACATGTATGTAGCATTAGCTTATAAACTTGAGTGAAATTTTTCTTGGTCGCTGCGAGTTTGCGAGTAGCCTTCTAAGCTTGCCCCAGTTCCCGATCGTGAGTACGCCATTAGGATTTTCTTTGAGAACTTTCTTGTTTGAACAGTGAGAAAAATCTGCCTTGATTTCATGCAGAGCGGCTCCTCGCCTAGTTCTACCAGTAAGTAGATCTGAAAACTCGCAGCAGTTGCATCTAATCTGAGACTACTTCTACTGAAGTCAATAATAGCAAGAGATCTTTAGACAGATGCTTTGTACTGCGGACCCAGGAATATTTGGTCAGCTGGTCTCCAAATCGTACCTTAGAGCTGCATCATCTAACTCTTGAGGCCTGTTTGTGGCTCCCATGACAAGTATCCTCTCCTCTGCGTCGCCAATCACCTGTTTAGCACACAGGAAAACCACCATGAAACGCAGCCGCTTTCAGACAGACTGTAGATTAGCGGGGTTCGCACACTTTTTCAATCGCTGAGTTTAACGACTCGCAGAAATGAATTCAAAGTATTTTAAGGAAATTTCCCCTTAAAGAAACTGACTTGACGTAAAACTGACCAGACCAACAAATAAGGCGAAGTCTTCATATGCGAAAGAAGTATCTGGTTTCAAACTGAATTTTTGTTTTTCAAGATTTCGGTTGTGGACTCTTCAGTGCCAAAAGATCAAAGTTTAAATTCGAGTCTTTCAAATTCAAGGACATTCAGGGATATTCAAGGCTCATGTAAACCCTGAATAAGGAATATCTTCGTCTTTACACAGCAATAATTTCGTACCCCATCAAAAGACACTAGAAACTCCGTCTTTAGTCTTCTTGTGTGGTCCTGCTCTCCTTCCTTCCTCTCGCACAGCAGGGAATCCACTTCATCTGAAATGAAGTACAAACAGAGGAAAAACCTTTTCTCAATCTTTCTTCCATAAGCAAAAATAGAAAATGATTCTTATAACACGGGATATCACTCTATGACCATCAACTGCATCATGTAAAAAATACAGCTGCTGCCGAAACCACCAATGAAGCAAGACAGGCAACGGAGAACATCATTCAAACGGAGAAATGAAGGAGAATGAGATTGACCTGGGCCCAGGTTGAATACTTGAAACAGGGGTGATTGGCAATCTCTCGTGTTGTTCTTTTGTGCCACAGGGCACGAAGAGGATTAAGATAAGAACATTCTATGACGAGGAAATTCAGTATATGGCAAAAAAAATTTCGAAAATACATTTTGAGTGTTCCTTTACTCATAAATACATAATCAACATGGAAGTTAAACCACTTTGTTCAAAAGTTTGCGTTGCACAAGTGCAGAGCAAGGATAAAATGATAAAATGAAAAAAAAATTAAAATCTTTTAAAAACTTTCAAAACCAGTAACACCAGTGAATCACGTAATGTGGCGATCATCAGACTGAAGAACCTTGGGTACGTTACGTTATTTTAAAATTGCAGGCATTTAATCATTTTATAAGCATAATTATGTATACTCGACGTATTCATGACTATCAACTGTCCTCCATGCTACGTAACCCTCATATTAAAATGGAGCATTTGCTGACCTGCAGTAGATTATAGATAATTGTTATGCAAAGGCCTAGATCCTATGGCAGGCATCGTTTGATTCAGTTTCAGAACGTTATTTGAAAAGAAAGACCAACATTAGTTCAATTTCATTTTAGTTCACAATTATGTAAAGCGACAACATCAAACATGAACACGCAGAAACATAGGTACTGAGCGAACCGTAATAACTAGAAGTTAGTCTACATTGTAGACGTTTGGCTGAATATAACTTACATCTTTTTTTAATGTGACATGTAAAAGAAAGAAAAAGAAGAAAAAGGAATGGGAAAATAATAAATATTTTTAACTAGTTAAATCGTAATGTAAACGCACATATGACATACTGAAGAGAATAAATAGAGATTTTCAAAGAACCTGCTTAGCTACTTGCATATTGTTCAATGAGTAAGTAAAGATGTTTTAAAGTTCTTTAAAAGGAGAATTCGGTGAACTATTGTTAAACTATAGGATGAAATTCAAGTATTTATAAATTTGCATAGGGCACCGCCAGCAAGAACTTGTCTTTTAACTATTTCTTAAACTTGTAGTTCAAAAATTTTAGCTTTTCGTCAGTCGAGTTCCATACTTTCGCACCAATGTTTCTTATGTTTAGGTGTTTTTGACCAGTACAGTAGACCTTTCGTTTCTCCACAACAGTAACGGGCCACATGTTTTACCTATAAATATGATGCTGGGCTGAAGTTCCCTTGCCACAGCAAAGAGCGCTTTGACCATTTTCTCTCCCTCTCCAACCTGAACACAAAGTGTGGAGTACACATTTAGGTTACTTATACACACTGGCTCCGGTTTTTACTACTGTTCTACTAGTATTTATTTTATGTTTATCGTTTTAAATAAATGTATTATGTAAACAGTGTCTTTGAATTAACGCTAACTACAGCAACTTATTATTATTATTACTATTATTATAGTTGTTGTTGTTGTTATTAGACCATTATAACTTCTATTTTTATTATTATTATTATTATTATTATATTATTATTATTGTTATTGTTATTGTTATTTTTATTATTATTATCATTATTAACATCATCATCATCATTACAAAAGCATCAGCTATGCTCCCTAAAGAGCATATCTCCGGTGTCTTACAGTCCTTCAGAGACTGGACACAAAGAACAGGGACAGAATCAATTACACCTTCCCTTTTAATTGGAAAAACAGGAAAATAGATTGAAACAGTTCATATTTTATGTAGCCACAAACGTTAAAGAATGTGTTTATCACTATACACTTGTAGGTAGTATCCCCACTAGCAAAAGAGGAATGTAAGAAAGTAATAACTAGCTGTTAGTAACTCCCAAAGGAACACGCATGCTTTGTATGTATGTATGCATGCTTTACGTATCCGTGGGGAGTTCTTAACATTTAATTACTCTACTCACATATTTTGAGGTTAATGTTGCAGCACTTATATTGAAAAAGGTTGCTTTGGACTCGCTGGCGACTGCCTTGGCCTGGAAAAATGAATCATCCACAGTCACTTCTACAGAGCGTCAACCAACTCCCTTGAATTGATATATTCCACCGACTCTTTTGACCAATAGACACTGATCAATAGATGTGCTGTTTTGTGTGTTTGTTCCAACATGGTCTTGCCATATTGTGTATAGACATTTACTGTATGCTCAATGAAAATTGTGTTAAGTATACACTGTACGTTCTAACAAATGTTGGCTTGTTATTTCGTATACATATAGGTACACATACTGTGTTTGCGTGTACCTTCCTGCATGATCTCACCGTTTTGTTTACATGCATGTATGTGTGTGTATTCACCTATTTCAAAAAGGTTGCCTTCTGAATTGTTGCATTGTGTGTTGTTGCAAACCCAGACCGTAATGCACCATGGATTTAACAAATTTTAAATAGCATTGTAGGTGCCTACTATAAGACAACGACATTCGAGTGTTAGCCATTGATGCAATGTGAACCACAATGTTTTGTGGTCTTGGCACGCACAGCAGGCATTGATTTAATAATTCGTTACATCCATAGTGCATTGCGGTCTGGTATACAACAATGCGCAATGCACAATGCAACAACTCAGAAGACAACCTTTTTGAATTAGCTGTATGTATTGCGTTGCGTGTACACTGTACAAACTAGAACCAGTCACTTGACTTCATATACACGCACGTAGATATATTATGTTGCGTGTACGTACCAGCATAGTCTTGCCATTTCCAGGAGGTCCAAACAACAACAAACCCCGGGCTGGAGCTCGCAGACCAGTGAAGAACTAAAATAAAGTGAAAATAGTAAAAAAGAGATCAACAGAAAGTAATTAGTGTTTCAAGAATTTAACTTACGCCCTTGTACTACAAACCATATGCTGTACTCACTGAAGAGGCTAAAAGTGGGGAAAGCACTTCTCTACTACATTTATATCTTAGGTAACCTCAATCAAAGATGCAAAGAGCTCCTTTTTCATGTACAAGTACGGCCCAACAGCACTATCCTGGAAGCTAAAGCAGTTTTCTGATAGATTACTAGCATTAGAACATGGATGTGGGAGGTCGCTAATTGAAAGTAGATCCATCTTTTCACCAAAAACTAATGGCAACCAGTTTTTGATGTTTCGTCTCGACAGCCATGTTCTAGTGATTGGAAGGTAAGTGTATAGCATCAACTGCAAACTTTGTAGACTTGCCCACCATCTTGAAACTGTTCAGTTAAGTTTCAAAGTTTTGGCAAAAAAGCTTAACACAAACGTGTGCACTACAGTGAACATCTTGGCTTCCAAATGCAAACTTTACAAGGTATCGATGCAGGTAACGGGTTAGAATTTTTAATATCAAGTACGTTCGTGAATCTGTTTTCAAATCGCCTTAACATTTAGCTATATCCTGTCAAAACAGCCTTTTTTATATGTAAATTGTCAGAGAAACAACCTGCCCAACCTCCCGCCAACTAACTATCACGCAGGTACAATGTACATTTACATCTATGTTGACTTTGATATACGATTTAGAAAGTGAAACAACAGATTGGATGTACAACAGCTTGTTGTATTTGCAAACAGATCTTAAGTTGTCCTGCCAGTCCTGAGAGTTGGGCGATCAGTTTGGTGAGGGAAAACAAGGAGCTTACACAGGGTTCATACATAAATCGGGTAAAAAAATTCAATGACTTTTCCATGACTTTTCAAAACCAATTTTATTTTTCCATGACTCAGAAATGCAAAAATCCCAGCCTTTTGGGGACATGTTTTTGCTCAGTGACTAAAAGAATTTTGGTGATGCTCGATATACCAAGTGAGGCGCCAGTATCATTGTTTTATAGTGACAGTACATTGTTGCATTCTCTGTGACGCATTCAGGGTTCATTGATTCCATGACTTTTCCATGACTTTGGCCATTTCCCCTAAAACCTATTACTTTTCAGGCCTGGAAAGTGAATTTTCAAATTCCATGACTTTTCATGACCGTTTGAACCCTGTTACAGTAAGACAAAGTCTTAATAATACACGATAGCAGATTAAGCAGTGGGTAGACTGGGTTGAGTACTTTGTTTTTCGCGCCAAATGTCTATCACTACGAGGGCACACAATACGGACGTTTTAGGCGCTTGCAACAGCACGACGCGATAAACACTATTGTTACCAAGTCAGGCAGATTCAGTACACCTTGAATTCACAGTTTGTTTGGATTTTTCTGATAACAAGAATGCTAAGAAATAAACTGTGAAGTATAACAAAGGTATTTTTACAATCACTCTGTAACGTTTTACAAAACAAAGTTTCCTAAATGGGAAAAATGAAGGAATAACATCCACGTTTTCTGTGAGACAACACAAGATTGGGTTACATTTTGCAGTTACCGCTTGGTAGCCTGGTTTTTGTAGGTTTTACTATTGCCTGCCATTTCCAAATTCAGCCGTCATCTCATCGTAAGGTTTCTAAAAGGAATCACAACAGGTGCCCTGACTACCCATCACAACTTAATCGGTAATAGCAACAACGCAACGATTTTCATTTTATTATTTCAGAGTACATTCTGGTAATTCAGGCGTACCTCTGGTCTGAGAGCTGGCAAAATGACAATTTCTTGCAGGATCTGCTTTGCTCCTCTTACACCAGCTGTTAAACAAAGAAAATACAGTAAATACTGCGGGCAATATCCAAGATTAGTATTTGACAAACAAGTAGATAGCACTATTCGCATGCTCTGATTGGACCATAAAA
>JAOBRG010124438.1:0-19277 GCA_027574985.1 Umimayanthus nakama | reverse complement strand
GTTGGGGGCATTCGTATTTCGTTGTCAGAGGTGAAATTCTTGGATTTACGAAAGACGAACTACTGCGAAAGCATTTGGTGCCTTCCATGCCGGGCGCTGACGCGTAGTACTGAGAAATTATTAACTTCCGGTCCAAACTGAATTCAGGGGGGCGGGGGCATTTTCCGCATTGGCGCTAGCTACGGCTCTGACAGAGTTGTGTATATATTTGGTTTGAGTTTTTGTACCTTTTCGGCGAGTTTTTGCGAGCATTTTTAAGATTGACCGTACCGAAGAAGAGACATTTTCCGCAGTTCTTAGCGTACGAAAATCCTCCATAGTTTCCTTGTAAACAGAATTCGAGAATTTTGTTTTTCATCTCAGATAAGTTGCTGTGTATGATCATTTCCTTTATTCTTAATTATTGCCAAACAACTAACTTTGTGTGGATAATGTAAGGAGAATTTGTATAACGATACAGAGAGCTGGCGCGTAGCCAGGATTTTTTTGTGTTGGGGGGGAGGGGGGGGGTGCGTACCTCAAGAACCGGGACCAAATAATTAACGTTTTAAATGATACGGTTTGCTAGTCCCAAAGACACCCAGCGTAGACTGTCCAACCTACGGGCTATTAAACTGAAATTATTCGGTACAACCTTTAATGATGGAGAAACCGTAATGAGTGCCGATTGCGAGAGGTGCTAGGGGGGTTTGGGGCATGCCCCCCCCGTCCCCCCCCCCAAGAAAATTTTAAAATCCGAGAGCCTTAAAACGCAATTTCCAGCACTCTCAGGCCGATGACTGTGTCAAAAGGTTCCTAAATTTGATTATCTTCTTCTTAACTTTTCAAAAAAGAGCAATGTCATCAGCTATAGTTTCAAAATTGATAATTATTGTCACACCCCTTTTGATGCTTGCAAAATACTAATTTCTTTCGAAGGACTAAAACGTCCACATTGATCCTCATCATCATTGCAACTCGGATCCAAGCTAAAGCGGACAAACCCCTGGAAAAACCCAGGAGGCGGTTTAGGGTTAACTATTTGTTTGGCCAGTCCCGTGTGTGGAAAAGCTATATTGAGCACTTACTGTCATTGATTACTTTTTTGTTATCCGAACAACTTATAATTGTCGGTAACTGTTTCTCTCGTCTGTTAAGGCTCTAATTAAAAAACGGGAAGTTGGGAGAGCACGAGAGAAGCATTTGAGTGGCGCGAGGCAAAACCGAAAGCTTTTCTAGCGTCTCAAGTGCTCTCCCACTCTCCCAAGTGCATCCGCAACTCGATAGGTGCAGGTTAAGCATGGACCATTTCTTTCAAAATGTTCTTAATGCCAACATGTTCGGTATTTATAAGAAAACTGTACACATAAGCGCACGGGCGGGCGTCTATCGAGATTTGGATGAATAGCGCGCAAATAACTGCCAGCTATCCCGGAGGATTGAGATCTTCCTAGTAAAAGGCTTTGAGGAAGTGCCCCTGGATGTGGTTACATTTTCACAACTGGGTTGACAATAATAGGGTTACATTTTTAGTAGAGTTATTTGAATGGGCTCGCACTTTTTCGGGGTTTCTCGGATTAGGAAATTATGGTAAGCAGGGATTTAACAAAAGTCTAACACAAAGGCGGTCTGTCTACTCGGGAAAGGTTTTGTGAAAGGCCGTCTAGATGTAATAAAAAAAAGTTGAAGTAGAACAGGTTAAGCAAAGCAGTTCCGGTTGGTAATCATAATACACTAGTTTAGGTTCTCTTCCGCTAGGGGTAAACTGATCATTGTAAAGCGCCTTTGAGCAAATTCACATGGAAAAGGCGCTTTATAAATGCACCACTTTAGTCTTTACTTTAGGCGGGTTAGAGAGAGTTCGATATCACAAACACCAGAATCCCAGCTAATAACCAACTTTGTCTAGTTTGCTTTTAAACACAAGCTAGTGATCAGTCAAGAAAAAGGAGACGTTAGGCATCCTGTAACCAACTGCAGAGGCAATCAAACCTAAAACAGGTTTTCTAGAAGAAATGCAAAGCAAACCAAGATTTCCATTGAGAAAATTTATCTTTCTTTGATAAAGGTATATAAATAAACATACTAGACTGTTACAAAAGAGAAAAAGTTTAGCATAAGAGCTTTCGGTTAGAGCTCCAGCCCAGTTCACTTCAATGGTGGCCTCGCTTTGATGTTGAAGTGAGGCTACTAAGACCTGAGAACTGTGGTACGCGCCCCACTTCCAATCCTTTCAGCCACTAAGTTAAGCCAGATAGGGGACAGATTGAAACGCCCGCCATCTTGTTTAAGACTTGGCTTCATTGCATGTATGAAGATGGAGACCTTAGCTGCAAATTGTTAAATACATCAACAATTTACTTTGCTCACATAGCTTCCAATTAACTCACTTTGTTCAAATATAGCTTCGATTAAGAAAACAATACAGTCTAGTATACACTTAACATTACATGGCGATACATCTTTGTCACAATTCATTATACACAAACCTGTATACTACCACGTATAGCTTTAATAAAATTGTCATGCTAGTAAAGCAGACTTATTTTAACTTTCTGCATCTGTCTGTCTGTCTATCTGTATTCTGTCTGTGCGTATGTTTGTTTGCCTGTCTGTTAGTCTGTGTCTGTCTGTTTGTTTGTCTGTCTGTTTGGCCTAGTTTAGACATCATGTTTTTACCGCACCTTACTCAATCCCATTTGGCGTGGTGTCTGGCACGGTCAAAGCACGGTTGCGATTTAGGCAATGCATCCAATTGATTATTTTACGAATAAGTTCGGTGATAAGCGTAGCGTTGGTACGCTGTCTAAATAGAATCGCTCTTTTACCATTCCGCACACTCAGGTTTACCGTGCCAAGTTCTGGCATAGTGCTTAATCGATGTGCCAATTTAGATATCGAGCTTTCAACGTGCTTTCACTGCGCCAAATCAAAATAATTGAGTTCGGTGTCTGAGTCCGGCTGTGTCGGTCTTTCAATTGCGTCGTAAAATATGTTGCTGCAATCATAATGTTCGAAATTATAACTGTGCTCCTGAGAATCTTACAGAAGCAATTAGCTTGGTTCGCAATTCCACGTGTTGCTATTTCAGGGGAAGCAACGTGTGAAATTTTGGTCATGACCAGGGGAATAGAAGAGGATTTTTAAAAAGGAAAAAAAAGTTTTAAATACCAAGCAGCAAACACTGTCCCTGAGTTCTCAAGAGGGCGTGACACCTCCCTCTTTAGATACTGTTTAACACACGTCTGAATGTCTATATATATTACATTTAATTATTAGCAGGTTCTTGATCTCTCAGTTTCTTCCACACAAAACGCTTCTAAAACTCCTATACATGGCAATCCAAGTGTCTTTCATATCTTTTTTATACCCAGCATAAACAAACACATTAACGCAAGCATTAGCATACGCCAGACACACAAAGATTTTTGTGACAGTGGGCGGGGTACAAGACGCACACCCACTGAGACTAATGATGTCAATCACTGTGATGGGAGTGGTAAACACAATAAAGATTCCTACAATTATGAGAACAATTTTTGTGGCCCTTCTTTCCCTGTGCAAGGTTTGCCTTCTCTGTGGTTTTTTCTCGATGGTTTGGCCAGCTGCGGCGAGCTCCGACTCAACTGAGAGGCCACATTTTGACTG
This sequence comes from Umimayanthus nakama, assembly GCA_027574985.1. Classification (NCBI taxonomy): domain Eukaryota; kingdom Metazoa; phylum Cnidaria; class Anthozoa; order Zoantharia; family Parazoanthidae; genus Umimayanthus; species Umimayanthus nakama. The sequence goes on along the minus strand of JAOBRG010124438.1, from coordinate 15,650 downwards.
GTCTTCATCAACAATAGAAAATGAAAGCGCTTGCTTCCCATGCTTGTTTATGCTATTCTTCTTGCTTTCAATTCCGTTGTTGACACCAATGTTGTTACTTTTGAGATCGTTGATGATGTCTCCTTCGTTGCCTCTGTTAACTTTACCGTTGCTAATATCATCAACTCGATTGCTTCTTTTCGAGCAGCTAGGTCCGCAACAAACAGCAATTTCACTGCTAGCAGGTGTGTCAGGGTTTTCGATTGGTTTTTCCCTGGCCCCATTTGTGCGTATCTTGACAGTGGTTTCTTCAGGTTCGGAAATGCGGGACGGTTTACGCCTAGTGTTGCTATACTCGGTTTGCAAGTTTGTATCTGTATTCGGCCCAATGACGTGGATGCGACGAATTTGACGTTGTGCCGTCCTCAAAATGTAAAGGTTTGTCACTGCCAGGGCAATAATGACGCCAAAATTAACAAAGGAAAACATTGTGAATAAATATTCTTTACTGAGCGTGTTCGAATACAGACAAATATTGGCCGTATCTACGCTGCTGGACCGGCCCCAACCAAATACCGGAAGTAAAGCCAGCACCAATATGAAGCACCAGAGCCCGATGACGATCAGAAGTAAGTTGGTCGGTGTTATCAAAACCGGGTAAAAAAACGACCAATGGAGTGCCACGAATCGATCCACGCTAATAAGAGTTACATTAAAGTTGGATGCGCCGAAGAAGAAGATGGTCAGCGGTATGACCACAAGACACGGGATCAGTGGCTGTATATCTGTGTTGTTGAGTACTTCCGCTACCCTCAGTGGCATCGCCACCGCGCCTTGAAAGAAATCAGCTACTGCGAGGTTGAGAAACAGGAAGTTTGTCGCAGTCCTGAGCCTGCGATTCCATAACACAGCAGCAATAACCAAGGAATTTCCCACGGTTGCAAGAATTGATACACTGATCATAAACACAGCGGTGATAATAGTCTCAGTTGTTGCTGTAGACGACGAAGAATCGGAAACACGCGAGGAGCTGTTATTACTCATCTCAAATGAGCCGGGTGAAGATAGTCAAGCCTTCTTGAGCAAGCAAAGTTTTTTTATATGGGAAACTCAAACCTTTGAACTTTATCTAACACTGAAACGAGTCAGACCAAAGTAACTGCTGGATAGGCTGTAAAATCAAGTCCACAGCTTCTTAAAGCATCTCAGTTGAGCTGGGAAATGTAAACGTTTCGTTGTAGAGCCTGTTACTGAAGAATTGTTGTTCAGGTGAATTGGTAAAACGTAGCAAAGACTTTTAAGTTAAAAGTTCGCTGTTACAATAATGATCTGTTAACATTCTTCACGTTTTCTGTTGACAGCCGGTATAGCTGATATTGTAGTTAATGAAAATATCAAGAGTGTACTTATACTAACGAGATTTGTCGAGAAAGTAGTGCTAAAACCTTTTAATTGTTTTCTCTTGAAGCTGTATCGCAGATATTTGACGAATGTGTTAACAGAGATCGTCTTTACCACCAATTGCAAATGGTCTGGGTTTCTTTGATGTAACCAGGATCGTTCCTCTCCTTCACAATTCAAACTGGTCCCTCCAGGATAACTGCTGATGGTTTTAAAATCCAAACATTTTACTCTAACAAGTCTATCTAATGAGAATCAGTTGGCCGTCTCACCATATCAACTGTTTTGTCCTCCGTTGAAGCGGTCGTAGATTCTACGGGAAAAGCCCGAACAATAAATGTGAATGACAAAATAGTAAATCTTGTAAATTGGAAATATATTTCAAGCTTGGAAGATTTTACTAACTTTGTAGGTAAAATAACAAGTATGGTTTCTGCAAGAACAAAGTGGATATAAAAAACACCACACAGGTTTCAAACGAGATAAAACACTTAGTGGAACAAGAAAACACTGAGCTTTCCCTACGTGTACAAAGAACGTCCTCCCTTGCAATATTAGCATTTACAAGTTTCTTTTTTGTGAAATCAAAACGCATCAAATTTAGACATAATTTACATTTGCCAAAAAATTGGGCTGTTAACAAACCTTTTGTCCCTTTTTAGTTTCAGATTACGCTGTCTTAATGTTTAAATCCAGAATTTCATATCGGTAACGCACAAATATACAGTTGGTTTACTTGGAGGTGATCGGGGCACAGTAAGTTCATATCCGTCAGTTTACGTCTACTTCAGTAACCAAAGCTTTGCCGGACTTACAACGCGATCCAGTGACAACTGATTCGTAGTGTCAACGCACTGAAATAAATACGTTTACCTCCTACAAAAACCTCATTTGTTACCATGGTAAATCATATACTAAACAAATTGCTTATCAAAATCTGTCTTCGTATTGTATTCATATAAGAAAAAAGACGTACAAGGTCTGTTTTTAATACTTAATATCATTGATGTCGTGAAAAAACTTGAGCTTGTTGGTAGGTTAACTGTTGTAAAGGTTTTATAAATCATACACAAGAAATTGTCCAGATTTGGAAGATCATAGAAGTACCTTGACAACACATTAGTTTATCCCACAAACTTCCTCACTAGTTCTTGAAAACAAAACAACTAAAATCCTGGCTAAAAGCTTCTACGAATTAACATAAAACTTTTAGTGAAAGGTTTAGAGCAAACGCGGTAAGTCAAACTTGCTTTTCCTTTTATAAAATACATTATACATTAGTGAAAAAAAGTTAATTTATGAAGAAAAATTATGCGTCATATTAAACGTCATAACTAACTCCGAATTTTAATGATACTTTCAATTTTTTTCAAAAAAAGTTTGTCGTATCAATAATGTTTTAAATACGACGCAATTGGCAAAGTAAAGATATTAACAGAACTCCCACTTGGTTGAGTAGTAAATAGCCGGAGTGGGTCCGGCATACGAAACACTCGAGACATGTCGACACCGACTTGAAGTTTGCTCGTTCATTCTGTCTTGTCTAAAATAATTAATTAAATTTGCCTTTTCCACTTACTAAGCTAAACTCTTCAAAATTGTACACCGATACTAGCCACTAACGGTGTTTTAATTAGAGCAGTTCGACGTTCAGAAAAGATAAAACAGATCTATAGAACAGCTGCTTATAACACATCTTTGGTCGCGGCTGAAATCATTACAGCGAATTAAATTGAAATATACGAAAAATTTCGTGACAACTTTTGTTCTTTGTAAGATTAAAGTGAGATAAAATCCGAAGCTTCTGATCCAGAGATACTTGCAATAAAATACAATAAAAACAACGACTACCACATCATCCGAGGAGTTAAGATAAGCGGGAAGTTATTTTAAGGCGACATATAAAGCATTCATAATCTGCCGGTTGCAAGATGGTCGTTGGAGAATTAGCTGGGGATCAGTTAATACTTGCGGGAACTTGAAGACTACAAACTCATGTTCTGTTCACACATAAAAAGACAAGAAAAGAGTTACAACCAAACAACCAAATTAGAATATTCAAAACTTGTTACTGTTTATCGTACCGTTGAAACTCATATATTCGTTTTCTTATAGGAGCCTCACTTTCTTGGTGTGAGGATACACCTTTTAGTGGAACTAACTTTCACCCTGCTCAAAAGTAAAGAAAGCCACAAAAATAATGGTAAACTGGGGGGGGGGGGGCACTGATAAAATTTGTAGTCCGTGCAACAGCCTTAGAAAAAACCTTCCGTTTCTCAAATTTCTTAAAAGTGTTTTAAATTTTATTTTAGCGATTCAATTAATGTGTTTTGGATTGCAACGCTGCACCCTACGTGTTTTGTTCTTCGGCTGTTTGGTTTCTAACTGTTTGTTCACCCAAACTGTGTGAGTTGTACTTTACTCTCTGGCGATATTCGATTTCAATGGTTTTTGCACTTCAAAAACACACGAATTTTTCTCTTTTATTCTTGTCTCAGCATGTTGTGTCTTCTTAGCGTCTTTTTAAATTGTGATCCTTTTTTTAGCCTGAACTTTCTTGTTAAGAAAGTTGTAGATACACAGAAAGGACTTCTTCGTGGTTCTTACAAGAGCCAGGTACTATTAAGTAGTTTTGAACGAAGTAAGTTGTTTTTAATTTTTCTGGACAAAGTCAGTCATTCTTTTTCTCAAGTATGCTTGTTTCTCAACTAAGGAAAACTAAAGAGAAGGAGAAAACGTTTCAAGAATCCAAGTTAGAGTCAATATTGCTCTAAATCGGTTCTCAGTAAAATTTGGACAAATTTACTGCCCGGTACTCGGTATAGTCATATAAAGGTGATCATTCAAAAACAGAACTTGTTTCTCAACTAAGGAAAACTAAAGAGAAGGAGAAAACGTTTCAAGAATCCAAGTTAGAGTCAATATTGTTCTAAATCGGTTCTCAGTAAAATTTGGACAAATTTACTGCCCGGTACTCGGTAGTCATATAAAGGTGATCATTCAAAAACAGAACTTGTGATATGAAACACTGACATCTCTTTAGATTAAACCCAGTATGTCTCCACAAAAATCAAAACGGGCTGCACAGTCCGTAGTCATGCATTTCAAACAGAAAAAGCATAAGGCCTCGAGGAACAGATTCATTCGTTTAGTTATCGCCTTTCAATCAGATACACAAAGATGTTTTAACTTCATTGCTTCCGATGTAATATCGCAAAGCACTGCCTCAAAAAAGAGAAAAAGCTCGCCTAATTCTTAATTTCTGTTTGAACATATAGAGATTTGATATTCTCTGTATGAAAATTAAATAAGAGTTCTAAAATGTAACTCTTAACATAGCAAAAGATTCTAATTAATTTTGGTTTGCCGTGTGTTTACAGGAGTATGTTGCTCCGAATTTCATTAAAAACCAAATGGCTAATGCATTGTTTCTTTTTCTTTCACACGAGTTAAGAAGCGTGTTTTGTTAAAATTAAAAATTATAATTAAATCTAATTCCTGAAATGTGAAAAACAGGAAACATCATGTGAGTTAAAAAGCCGGGGGTTTGTTTCTTCTGTTTTAGTAATCAAAATCACAAAGAATTGCTAAAAATTGAAAGAAAACAAACATTAAGGCAACTACGGAAAATAATTCCAGCAGAAAAACAGAAACAATAATTGTCAAAACTCATTTTTGTTTGTGGAAGACGTTTAAAAAACTAGAGAAGTAAACAGCGTGAAAAAAGAGAAGCGAGAATATCAACCGAAGACTTAGAAGTTAAGAACAACTAGATTTTCATGTTTTACAAAGGCACGCAAAAAAAAACACACCTTCGTTTAAGGGAAAAGTTTGTGATTTCTATTATTTTAACGCTGTTTTTAGACTTTTAGCAATAAAACACTTGGTGATGATGTCAAGCCTCGTGAATACGTATTCAAAAAACACCGTATGGCTGCAAGCAGTGATGTTTACGGAGTAAGAATCAAACATTTTAACTGGTGACTGAAACAATTATTGATTTATTTTTCGACTGTGAGAAATATACCACAGTTTTTTTAAGTACTTACATTTCTACAAAATAAATATTGAGCGTATCTAACTGAAATGCCCATAACATGTTTTTCTTTGAAATATGTTGTTCCTTTACAGATACAAACCATATGCCTACAAATAAGAGATACCTAAACGAATCTTAGAACGCTGGTTGCTTGACGGGCTAGCTGTATCACTATAGCAAGTAAAAAAAGCCACTTCCCCATCAAGTTAGTTTTTGTAATTACTAAATATGAAATGGTTATCGAGATAAAACGTCTTTAATTGTTTTTCACAGTTAAAGCATATTTGATATTAATTTCATTAGTTCATATTTAAATTTCATTTTTTTAATTTAAGATTGAATAGGGCTGATTTTAGTACGTGCTTCTTCGATTTTACGTGCCGACTCGTTAGTTGCTAATCTATAGGCCTCGAAATAAATAACTTGTCTCTTTTAGCGCACCCTGCGGCGTTGTGTAAAGAGCCAACTATCTAGTTAGCTCCATAAAAAACGGAACAGCATCCTAGTTTTTTTTTTTCAAGAGTACGCAAGTTGTAGTCTAGTTGTCTCCTAATGAAAGTTTTCTCATTGCAGGGGAGATTCTTTATTTGGTTTGTAAACTACTCTGTTATCGATAGATCGTGTAAATTTTAAAGAAGATGAAACAAATGCGTAGATTTTGTGGAAGCTAAAGATCAAATCTTGGTTAAGCCAGGGACACAAATTCCTACTGCGACAAGCGTAGAAAACCGCCTTGTGTGGGCACGCACACCAGACGGACAAACTGCCAAACGCTGCGGACTGTGGGGCTTTTAATTGCTCATATCTGACAGGGCTAGATAGTTGCAATTTTATACGCCAGTCACTGCGATTAGCGAACTGGCTATCGCAGTAGGTCACACCGTAGACAAATTTTGAGAATCGCTGCAATCAGCGTACAAAATTCGTCTTGTGTTCCCCGGCATATGTTTTTACCCAAGAAGAAACTAAGTAGTACGTGCGCAATACATTTTTGTTAATGGTAATAACACTAAGACGTTTTGGGGCTTTCTCGCATTAAACTTTAAAGTTAACTGTTTTTAAAGCGAGATGAGCCCCTGTTAGTTAACCTGTTAGAATTCGATCGACTCGGCACTCAACTGCATGATAAGGTTGACACAAAGTTCAGAAAAAAAAACGTTATTAGAAACTTTTGATCGGGTAGAATATAGAAACTTTACACTTTTAAATGCACGAATTCTTTGATTGTCCAGACATAATTATCAACACTCGTTCGATACTATGGCAAAAGTAATAACTTTAAACACGAGTTATTCAACTGTGGTTTTAATGCTCAAATAAATTCCTGATACTGTTTAAAATAAGCTGCTACTAAACGAAGAGCTTTTATTAGCTCTCAGCGAAATAATTTCCAAGTAGATTCTTAAATGATTCTAAATCAGCCTTTTGTGAAATAACTGATTAAAAAACCATTATTATTTAATTCGGTTTAAGTTTTTCTATTGGTTCGATAACGATGCAAGATGTTACAAAGTAATACTGAATAGTTCAAAAACCTAGAGGTAAGTATTACTTCTATAGTCATCAAAAATTGTGCGCACATGCAAGCATTTATCTTCCCTAAGCCTGTAGCTCATATACGTTTATGTTCCTGTCACGGTGTCCTTTGTTTTGACTTGTTAGTTGACTTTTAAGTTCATTTTGCGTCAAGCTCCGGGTTTCAGTTTAGGCTTTATTACTTTACTTTATCAGTTGCACCTTACACTTTGTTCGATCTGAAATCTTTTTCAGAAGTATCAACAAAGATAGCTTGATATACTGTGTGGTCAGTTTCAGCGGTCAAACAAACTGTAAGTTCTTACCCAAAGTGACCAAAATTCTTGTAAACAAAATTTTTAAAGATGGTGGAAAGTCATTAGGAAAGTCGAATCCGTCATAGAACATAATGTTTTTAAAATTACAAGTGATATAGCTCAGACTTAAGCGGTGATGATGCTTAACAATGGTCGTTCATTATTAGTAGAAGTTAGCACTTAGAAAACTGAGAACTAAGTTCAAGATTTCAGTTAATCACGACTTAGTTGTCTTTACTAAACTTAGCATTAAAGTATTTCAAAAGGTGAAAGGTAGCGAGAAGGTCATCATTCCGAAGAAATTCTGGGGAATATTATCGAGAAATTGCTTGAATGCGTGAATAGCTTACTCATTTCAATGACTGAAGCGAAAACAGGAGTTTCTGTTACAGTTCTTTTTATAGTTTTCCTTTCAGTTCAAATAACACACTACTGCAGATTTTAACTTTAATTTAATCCCGGACGCAAAAAACAGGTTTCCCCGAAAATCTAAGAGATGCCTGCCAATTAAACAGCAAAGTTGAAGTACAAATAACGCACGATCTTTACTGCACTGAAGAGAAACCACAAGATCCTTACCGTGCAACTTCAAAAGACTGTTTTTGTTGGGTTGAAGCTTTTTCAAAATCCTCGACGGCGCCGGAATTCAGTCGAGTCCTGCCAGGTTTTACTGCAGCTAAAAAAAATACGTGACACAACATTTGATGCACAGCAGGATACATGTCAAATACTAAATTTAGAAACAAGCTGTCAGGGTATAGGCCCAAACAAATCTAAATATTTACATTAAATGATTGTTTACCATGAGGCCACAACATTGTAAATTCCCAACTTGTTATCTAACTCTAATCGTTAAACAGCGCGAGAGCTTGATTACCAGACCCGAGATCTACTATGCCACCAAGATTTCAAATTTATTTTAATTGTCACCTTTTGATGAACAAAACTAAATCCTTCACGTGTTAAAAAGTAACGCACCAAAAATGTTTAAGAAAATACGTTTTTTTAAAAAGCAGTAGCATCTCCTTAAGAAAAAATCTCTAACAAACCACAGCAGAAAATTTCTACATTTTTGTTTCTAAAGAATTTGTGAAACCGCTTACGATAATTATTAAATGTTCTACGTTTTCTCAAAGAAACCTATTCTATTTTACCAATACAATCCTATTACCTCCTTAAGTTGTTACTACGTCCTTCTAACGTTTGGCCAGAGTAACTGATTATCAGGATAGTGGCAAAGCAGTATATTGATCTGAGAGCATCAAGGATTTGATGTAAGTCTACTCTTCAAAATGCTGCACACTGAGTGGCTGCTTACATCAACACAGTGGGTGCAGGGAAAAGTAGGAGGATGTGCTGATGTGAACCAAAGGTTGCGCTCCGAGAGGATAATAGCTATATTGAAATGAAACATCTACTTGGAAACAAATGACATCAACAAAATAAGCCTTTAATTACACTTTATATACCCTTTTAATCCACTTGGAAATTAATAAATATTATAGTTTTACGCATTCTTTGTAACGACATGTTTTGAAGATCCCAATGGTGTTACAATATACTAAACTTAATCATTTGCATGCCAGCTGCGTATTTACGATTTCAATGGATATATAAAGCGCTCTAGGATTTTGGTTTTTGCTATAAATGGGATCAAAAGACACTTAGCTCAGCGTTGCTTTTCAATAACAAAGTTTTTACCAAAACTCAGTCAATGCACTGCATTCATTCTTGAATGTTATGAAACGATTTCTTGTTAATTTGCAAGTGCGTTTTTTTAAGTTTGCTTGGAAGAAGTTAAGGACTATTAGTAAGCGGTGTCCGTAAAACAACTGATTAACGAAGTCTACCACTGTATTAACAATAAACATGCACTTTTGCAATCATAAATTGTTCCTATCTAGTTTTGAGTTCAACGCGAGATATCTATATATTCAAGTTCAGTGATCATAAAGCAAAGAAGCAAACTCTTTGGTCAACAAACTTAAAACATATAATGATAAACTAAAGCATCACAAAGAGCTTAAACTGAGATCCAACAAGCAGTACTACATGCAAATTAATTGAAGAAAAAGTTACATATATAAGTACTGAAAAAAGTTGAATCTTTAGTTCGTTGAAATAACACTAGATTCTGTAGCAAAAACTTATTTTCTTTATTTCACTGGCCTTTTTTCTTGTTTTCCCTTGATTTAAACTAAAGGTACGAGCGTTCGGCTGGTCAGACTAAGTTGTAGGGCTGTACCAATTCCACATCACAAGGAGTTGATAAAAAAGATCAGTCGTTTCGCTTTAAAGGTCTGACAATATGATACTGACGTTCATTTTCTCAATCTGCCGATCACATATGACCGAGAATTGCTGAAGTTGATCAAGGTTTCTTCCCCGTTCTTCATTTTTTAGGGCTACGAGATCAGGATGTCATCGCCGGATCAGTCAAAGGTCTTGCGCATGAACACTCCCCCTTGAAAAATATTAGAGCATTGATCTACTAGTTTCTGGATAACTGGGCAAAATCTGATCAGCTAAATCTCGAGTTTTACCAATCTTACCGCCTGTCGGACTAATAATAATTTCCAACTGTTTGCAATACCTTTCCAAGGCTCAAAACTCTGACAAGGACTACTGAACTTGATACAAATAAAAGAACTGCCAACAAAAAACATATTTAAAAATCGTTTGAAAAATACACGCTATTTTATAAGAACATTTTTTTAAGAACAAAGACGCTCAAATTTGCCCAAAAAACAGGAACGAGCAAAGAACAATTAATTTTTAAAAAGATCGGCTTCAGGGGCAAATGTAACTAATAGTTTTTATTGAAAAATAAAACACATCATATAACATGTGGCGTTTCATTGCAGAACTTTCCCCAAGTTTCTGTAGTTATAAACACTGAGTGAGTGGAGCAGAGCAGAGCAGAATATCAAAACCGTGCCACACGTTTTTTATGACAGTTCCGAAGTGTATAAGTGACATGATGGAAACAAGAACAACTTAAGAACAATTGAGGCTCGAATTGTGCAAAAACCTGCTGGTTGTTATAAAAGAAAGCGGCTACTTGTACCGGAAAACAACATCGTGCCTGACTGATACTCAAGAAGTAATCATGTCCCAGTTGCTCGACAGATATCCATACTAAACGTAACTATTTTCTTTTCTTTCTAAGAGGAACAAGTTTTACCTACTAAAGGTCTCATCAAAATTTCTTCTTATGTAAATCTGTGAAACGAAGTTTTGTGTCATACAAGGTAAACAAACATACACAAATTGAATCATATGCCAGTTGTTGCACTTGTGCTTGTATATTTTATAAAGATTACTGCTGAGAACATTTAAAAAAAATGTCGTAAAAATGCTGTAACGAAAACGAAAGCGTAGCAGAATTTCCAGTAGTGGGTACAATGTCGAAAATACTGCCTGTAAGGTTTTCGTTCTTCTGCTCGGCGTCTCGCTTTATGCTTTTAGCTAAATACGACATGTTTGCAATGGGTCATCTCTTTGTTTATTCCTGGAGCAGTGGAAAATTTAGATAACATAAAAATGATCTTACGTTTTGGAGTTTCTTCCGCGTCGTTACACTGTTTGGTAGATCATAAGTAATGACTATTTAACGTTCGTAAGTTTGATTTTGGTTGTTGCTATAATGCGATCTGGTGGTTGAAAAAGAGATTTTTGAAAATGATTATGACATACGACAACACTAGTGGTTCTTCGTTGAAAAGAAAGTCATATTCGTCTAGATGCAGGAGCAAACTTTCGGATTGTTATTACAGTTATGCAGTCCTATCTTGAGCTGTCAGAAGACAACAGAACATTGGAGCGCAGCAATGCCAACGAGCTTACAACAACGAGGACTTTTTTCTAATTAAAATTATAAATAAGTAGAGAACTTAGTTTACTTAGCAAAACAAAGAGGACATTAGAGACTCGACACAGCTTTCGAAAAAGAACTACAGTCAAGGTTTTTGCACAAATTCAGGAACAGCTTCCTTAATGCTACTCGTAACACGGCTTCAGGACATTGAAGGACAGACTGTTTAGTGCCAAAGGAATTGATAAAACGTTAAGACGCCATAAATACAGCATTTCTCTATTAATCTAGCACACGGAAACACAAGTACTTATTGATAATGAAGTATGCAGTTTCATCCTCGTTCTCTCTAAGTGGAATTCCTAAGATGTATCATGACTAATTTTAAACTGTTTAATGTGAAAAGGCTAGTAAGTATTATAGTTTCAATTTTGCGTATCAGCATATTCTTGTGACAGATGCTTTTAGGTTTTTCAAAGTGGAAAGAGCTGCACACTTATTTTGTAAAAACCTCGTTCACAAAAAAGCAAACTACAAGACGACGAGAGCGCACCTCAGGCAGCTGCAACTGAGAAAGAAACCTATTTAAAGTGTTTTGAAAATATATAAAAGCAACTATTATTGTACTGTTAAGTAACATTTCTAACGACATGTTATTTATGAGACTAAATAGCAGCATTACACTTACAGTTTCACGCTTAATCTTACACGTCACCACAACGAGCTACAACGAGTCCTACGGCAATAAGGAAGAGCTCGTTGTGGAAATAATGAAGAAATCAGGAAAGTATCCTAAAAAGACTCCAAAAAAAAATCAATCAAAAGAACAACGTTTCAGTATCTCTTTAAACTGAAATCCTGCACAAATGAATAAATTCAACCTTATCCGAAAAAAATAATAGATGTTCTTATAAAAAGGAATGTATTGATTCCACGATTGACAAGGATGATCAAACACCTACCAGTTGTGTATAGTGGGAGAAACCCCGCTCAGAATATTATTTGCAGTTCTTAAGATTTTTGTTTCCGATCTTAGGATGTTGTTCAAAGATTTACCTTTTAGTGCCAGGTTAGGTCCGTAAAATACTAAAATTCATTGACATTCAAATAACGGTTTAAAAGTTTGTCTGAAGTCGAACCGAAGTTTTCCAACTCTTATTTTTAAATATTTCCGGAAAAAAGTGCAATGACGACATCACATCAATAACAGATTTTCGTGCGAAGTTTTAACCTTTTTTAGTTTGAAATCGAGGCGTTGTTGATCACTTACAGCAAAGTAAGAAAAGTTAATTAAATTTTTAGTTACTAAATCTATCCAACTGAAGTCTTGAAGCATAGTTGATGATAAATCATGAAATCATGTTTCTTTTAATTCACTTCAATCAGCTGAAGTAGACTTATCTTTCGTACACTGATCAAAGATCAGGTTTTTCCTGAACCATTCGGGAGCTTATAAACTTTGTCCAGATTTCCGACTAAAAAAATAACTTGAAAAAAAACCATGTATAACACGCAGTTTCTGAATGCCAATGAATATCAAATGACAATCGCATAGAAGTAAAAAATAAGAAACGTTCTTCTTTGATAAAAAGCTGGCTAGATGCAAAAAGGTGTTGATTAGAAGATTAAAAATGGACAGAAGAAACTATCTTCTTCTGATTGGATTGATTTGGGCGTTTTCGATTCGCTCTAAAATTTTGTTAAAAATAATCCCTGTTTATACAGTTAAAGAATCATTGTATTCTTCAATTTTCGTGTTTGTCACTATCTCGCAATTCTGTAAATGCCTACCTTTTCTTTCAGAAGACGTGCACTTTCTGTTCGAAGAATTGTTTGTTGTATTCCACCGAATTTCAAACACTCTACGCCGACTGCTGTTAAAGAAACGACAAGGCAATCTGCATATGATAAACAGACTAGGTATAAGAGCACAGTTTGAATCAGGCCTAATCTCGGCGAGTTTCCTTACTTCCTTCATAAACATCAATATTAATTAAAATGACTAAAGTTATGGACCACAAGAATGCCGCAGAACCTAAGAATAAAACACGTTTTTCAATGGAGTCTAATTACTTAGGCATTTTATTTCCATTTGGCATTGAAGAGAACAGGTATTTTGTCAGACAAGACTTATTTGTTTCCTTGAAAACGGGTTTATACACATATTTTTAAGTTATTAAGCATTCAACATTTCACAGAGAGCGGAAGACCATTGTCAAAATCTTAAAACATCTAGTTTAAGCACAAATTTAATATCCGTGTACGAGTGCAAAGATTTAAATCAGTAAAAGGTACGAGCGGATATCAGTGAGCGATAATCCTCCAAACTGCGTAATCTGTTTTACACTACTGTTCTTAATAGGTTTCTGATATTAATAATAGTGATTAAATATTAAAGAAAAACTACGAAACTTTGTTTATCACATCAAATTATATATGTGCTTAACGTATATATATATGTATACTAATATCTGCCTCCCTTCTTCACCGAGTCTTAACAAATTTGCAGTGCTAAAAAAGTCAACGCAAATTCAATTCATCGTTTTACTGATCCGTTCAGCTGAACAAAAACCATCGCTCAGTTGTTAAACTTTACTACGAAACTGAATGAACTACTGAGCTCCTTTAGAACGGAATTGTGGAACACGATTCAGTTACCCCCGATTCAATTGAATTTCAAAGTATACTCAGCGTGCTGTTTGGGGCGGTTGATTCTGGAATAACATTTATTGAGTTCACCTGCATCTTATTTTTACGATGTGTGAATTAACAAACACGTGAATAAAGGATGGAGGAAATAGAAAACATAGAGAGCAAACCCCATTGTTTTGTACAGTTTCTCCATATCAATATTTAGACTATATACTTCTAACCAGCATACCATGGATAATCTATACTCGTGTTATCTGTGCTGAATTTAGATAGCGAGAAATCGATAATCAGTAAAAACGAAATTTTAAAAGTGACAATTTAAATAAATGCACTGTTGCTTCTCTTTCATTACTGTATATCTTTTGGATTAATTATGAAAGGTTATTTATGAAGTTAACGCGAGAAAAAAAGACTGTGTATACACTATTTAGTAATTTGCTGACAAAAACGTGACAAGCGCTAACTAAATTTTATCATGTCTCACTACTTTTAACGAATATCTAAGTAAGTTTCAGATACCCGCCGGACAAAACAAAACTATGGTTGTTGAATAAGCCATTACTAGGCGGAAAGACGAGCATTTTGGTCTATTCAGTACATACGGTCGTCGTAGCTTGGGTTTGTTAAAGATGAGTATCTCAGAATGAAATGAAAATACTGTTCAAGTTGCATTAAATGTTAAAAATTAAAAAAGGAAGACTTAAATCCTAGAAACCAAAAATAAAGTTTTAAAGATGTAGGAAATGGATAGTATAACAACGGCTTCACTCAGAGCATGAAGTTAGCCATGTAGAAGATAAAAATGTCCTCTTCATAATTCTACGTTTAAGTCCACTTATATTGTTCGAGTTTTATCTGATATTTAGTTTCTTCTAAACTCTAATGGCATTCCGTTCTTTTCAAAACTTGCAGGACAGATTACGCTTCACGAAATCCGGTTTTTTTCAACTACATCTAATCCGTACAGTCGTGAAAATGTTTGCGGCTCCACTTTATAGCATGGAATTCGTATTAAATTGCTTGTATCAACAAGGCACATTGCTCCTTTGCTGAGGTTTTTTGACATTTGGATCAGTTTAAAGCAAAGAGCACAACCAAAGCTTATGCCCACTCAGGTACATTCATGAACGTGTAGTGAACACATATTGAAACAACGAAAAGAAGAGACTTCCTTGATAGGTAATTGCGAGAAGAGCAGTCAAAATTGTCAAACTGCTTGCTGACTAGCGCCGGCGGAAATAGAGTAAGTAACGACAAATGTTTAAAATTAAGCGGATTAACGTTTTTCATGTATTTGATCGCCAACATTTACAGTAACGAGCCAACTATATATAGTTAATGAAAGCACTTTGACAACACGTGTTTGATTCTAACTACTACTTGCTTGTTTGTAATTGATTGAGAATTAACACACTAAAACTGCAGCTGTTTTAGAGGATTATTTAAGAGTACATTTAATATATCTGATAAGTATATGATAGCTGATTATTCATAAGCGAGGACAGAATGAAACAATAAAGACAATCAAGCGATGAGCCGCATTGTTACATGTACAATTACGAAACAATATTTGTAAAATTTTGCTTCTATGTTGGAATTATATAATATCAGCTGCTGGCAATGGTATTATTCTTTAAAGTATTTCATGTCAGCATATTCTGAATCAAACAAACTTGGGCAGTCACCGAGTCTGCAATAATTTTCTTTCGTATAATAACAAATGTAATAGTAGTAACAAAAATATTATTAATAATAATAACAATGAAAATAGTAATAATAATATTTTCTATTATTTATTTATTTATTATTTTTTTATTGAGCTTCCACTGTATATTAAGGCAAGTAAATAAAAGATTTTTATTTTTTCCTCTGCGGTCACAGTAACAAATACTGAGTTATGATTGGTTCTTAGCGTATTCGTGAGCGGGCAAGA
>JAOBRG010124437.1:0-34691 GCA_027574985.1 Umimayanthus nakama | reverse complement strand
ATTTGATAGATGCACGGGCGTGCGTCTATCGAGATTTAGATGCACGCTCGCGCCATACAAAAAGCGCGCGAAAAATTACCAGTAATGTTCTAATAGATATGTGAACAGTTTCAAGTTGTACTGTAGCTGATACAGTAACTGTGGTCTTCTAAAGCAGCTGATCAGTGTCTTTTGAGAATTAGGAATATCCTTAGCCAGGCTGATAAGAGTTTTGATTGGCTAGCTAGAAGTGAGGATGGTTATTTTCAAAGGGCAATTACAGTGCAAGACATGTTATCCTTTTTCCCACCACACACTGTGATTGAAGCACATGCACTCTATCCTTCATCTCTATTTGTATATTAAACACTGTTTTTGGTGCAAAGCGTCTCTGCACTAGTATGGAGAAGTGCTGCATAAAGTTAAAACTGTAATGTTCATTTACCTGTGAGAGCTGAGAGCATGACTTAATTATACTTTTATAATTAATATACATATGGGACCATAATTAATTATACTTTTTGGTTAATGTTTGTTTCAGTAATGTTTGAAGTATTATTATGGTAACTACTTACATAATTGTATCTAACATGTCATCCATTTTGCAGTTGAGTTTAATCACCGCTTTTTGTGCTTATTACTTTAAGTCTTTCAAGCTAAATCATTGTTAATTCATATTGTACTAATTTTGAGTCATGTTTTCCCATAAAGATATTTAAAACCTGATTTGTTGTTATCTTGTGTAAATAAATTTGCTTATTTATTTATTGAGCTTTCACTGTATACTGGGGCAATGTAAATAAAAAATTTTACAGTGAGGCCAGACCACAGCAGGCCTAGTATAAATAAATGTATTAGCTTTATAGGTAGTTTCAGTGACTTTTATTTAATTTATTTAGGATGGATGGTTCCAGTATCTCACAAACAAACGTGCACACGATATCAGAGTGTCTTTTGGGACTGATAAGAAGCGTAAGAATGAGAATACAAAGGAATCAAAGGCGATGAAAATGGTGAAGAGGTGAGCTCTGAATTGGAATCCGCCAATTAGTGGCGAGGACGTGGAGACCTGCAAGGTCCATGAAGAATGGTTGAAAAGGGAATTTAAGAAGAAAGGACAGAAGAACATGAAAGCTGTTGGAAAGAGGATAGAGGCTACCTATGCTTTGAGAAGAGAGTTCCTCCTAAGCATTCCTAGGAAATTATGTGACATTAAGGAGCACTGGCCTTATTTGTTCCACGAAGAAGAGGTATGTATGGAGAAAATTTTGTTATTTTTGTACCAGGCCGGGCTGGAAGGCGCACGATTTTGGCCAATTTGATCAGCGGATTTTCCATCCAATATGGCGTCCGGCGGGAAAAACAATTATTTTGAAATAAATTATGGAGTATCAGGCGTTTTGCAAGGAATTGTGGGATTGCAAGCACCTGGGGAGTCTTTCTCTGGCGGCCATTTTGAGCCGTTCTTTCGATGCTGATTTTGAGACGCCAATGAGTTTTCTCCGGTGAGTATTAGCGAAGAAATCTTGGTGTAAACAGGAAGATACATCGCTAAAATAGGTGAGTTGATTTGGGTACAAGTTGTAAAAGAGAAATGAATTAATCGTCTCTCTTTACCCAAGTGAAAATTCTGAAACCATAATTATCTAGAGTACTCAACTACCTTAAATGTTAACCTCTTTTGGCTTTTATAACTTGCTCACTTTTCTTGCAAAATTGTACCGCAGCCTGGCTGTTGGTATTTTTGAGATTCTCGTTATATTTGTCAGTTATTAGGAAACGATAGCAACGAGTTGGATTTCTCTATATATTATATTTGTGTTTTCGCACTTTATAATAGCTCCCCACTTCTCTCATTTGCATTTGTAAGTAAAAAGCAGTTAATAAATAAAGCAGTTAATAAATAATTAATGTAATCACATATTATATTTTGTGTGAAACTGATTTTAAGAAGTAGGTAGTTAACGAAGAAAGATCAACATTTGCTTCACGCATTGGTGCTTCTTGGCTTTTAATTTTGTAGATGCAACTTCAGATACATGTATTATTTTCTATTAATTTTCGGTTGATTTATATATTTTTTCCCAACAATTTTTTATTGTTGCTTTTCATCCTCTCATTTTCTTTTTCTGGCCTCTTACACATCTGCAGAAGTGCTGCCTGCTGGATCTAACAAGGACAGTTGTGAAGAAGGTACAGGCCATTACAAGCAGTTGTCCTTGTGATCAAATATTTTCCAAGTGCCGAAGTGTGAGAAGGATGGTTTATTTGGATAAGTGATTGGAAACTCGTACCAGGAAATTCGCATTGCCCTGTTGTTTTCAAAAATATATTTAAAGAAACTGGAACCACACGCTGAAATTGGAAATAACCCTCGCAATGTTGAAGTAATTTATGTTAAAACTGAAGAAAACTTCATTCGGGTGTTTAATACAATGTTCAACAAATACCAGAGTATATCGTATGATCATGAAATCCTTACCAAGCGTGAGACGACTGAAATTTCAGTGCAGACATGGACAATTAAATAAATACAGTGTACTACAACACATGCTGCCACACTGAAGCTGAAGAGAACATTGTTTGAAACCAGTGACACCAGTTAACTTCTTCTTTACAAGCTAAGGGCTGTAAGGTAGCCTTCATTCAGTTGTTATTTAAAAATCAGTCACTTTATAACTGGATGGCGATGTTTTGAAGTCCCAAGGGCTGAAGTGACAGAATTAACAAGGGTAAAAAGAGAAAGAACTTTGTTAAAGCAGAGTAGAACTACTGACTATAAGAGCTTATCCTGCACGGTGACTTCTATAGTTTCTTGAGCATTTTAGAATCAGAAAATGACTCGGAAAAGTAGATATCGTAGAAGAAGTAGTAAAGCAGCAGCAAGAGATAGATTCCCAGTAGGTTGTCTTGCAGAAAGAAGGAGGGAGATCAGGGAAGAGTATATCAGCAGAAGCAACTGTTACAAAGTAGAGAAACAAAAGCTCAAGAATCTTAAGGAAAAGGTATTTTAGAACTTATTTTTAGTTTAATTTCATTCAGTGTAGTACATATTTCTAGGGTACTACCAAGCTTGTGGGCAGAGAGGGAAGTAAGGGGAGGGAGAAGCTGCCCATACAGATGTCTGACAGGAAATAAGTCACTATATAACTTTTATAAATGTCATTTTTATCCCCTAAAATAAGATAAAGTATTGGAATTTTGCTTTCCTGACAACGATGGTTACTCAAATTTTGAACGGCAGCTGCTCTTGTGGAAGATTTGAGCACTATGAAATCTGGCCCCACAAACTCTATAAAATTTCAAATCGCTAGTGCCAGGCCACATTTTGCTGAGATCGCGCGTCGCGCAGGCGCATTGATAAGTTTGTGGACCACATGGCTAATTTCCAAAGCAAACAAAGATGGTGGACGCGAGTAGCAATTTCGGCGTGGACTTCGAAAACTTCAATTTTGATCAACTCCACGAGTATGTAGCGGATAATCGAAAAGTTTCTAGAAAGAAGCATTTGCTCCGGTGTGAGAAGGATTATCTATATGTGGATCTACAAGATTGTCATGTTTTAGGTCCGGAAAAGCTAAGAGGTTCGTCGCTGTTCCCGTTGCATGGAAGTGCAATGATCAATTAACACAAGAACTATGTCTTGTAGTGATGAAATGTACGAATTCAAAACTTCTTCGGCGGAGAGATCTAGAGGGCGCAAAATTGGCGCAGACAAGTTAGGATCTTTTAATGTCACTGTTGATGTTACATTGCGTGCTGCTAGTTCCAGTAGCTCAAGTTTTTTTCAGAAAGGAACAGTTCCCTTCAGCAAGGACAGGGCATTCCTTGTCAAAACTGAATGACGATTTTGCCATTTTGTTTGGAGGCATTATGTTAGAAAACAGGGAGCAGGGAATGGAACAATTATTTAAGCAAACATGCAAAGATGGTAAAGTTTATTTATTAAAACTTCAGGGGAAAAAATGGATTTGTTTGACGGGGGAAATTCAGCCGAGAGCATACCACTCAACAGTTTACGCACACAGTTCAAACACAGCATTTATTATTGGTGGAGTCACTATCGGCGATGACAATTTAGTTCAATATTTACCAGTTTATGAAGTGACAACAATAAAATTTGACAATGAAATTGACAAAGAAATAAATGCAAGTGTTGTAAAGTTTCAAAATGACATACCAAAGTACTTAGAATGCGTGTACCCAAGGGCCAACCGTTTTCTTGTGAAAACGGAAAACAAAAGTCGATGTTCGATTTCCAAAATCTGTTTGCGTGCAGCACCAGAAAACGAATTTTTGCCAAAATCCGTTTGCGTGCAACACCAGAAAACGAATTTTGGAGGAAATTCCAATTTCATGCTTTCGTTTGACAACTGCAAAAGCAGATTTTAAAATGTGTGTACCCAAGGGCCAACCGTTTTCTTATAAAACGGCAATAGGTATTTGATGTTCGTCTTCGACTTTACGTTTATTGCCAAAACAGAAAGCGGAAATTGGTGTCCGAATCGCAGTTTTCGTTTTGTGCAGGGTTCGAAAACGTATTTTGCAGAAAATTGTCAGCATAACATTTCTGTTTGACCACAAATAAAATAATAGTATTTAAAATGCTTATACCCAAGGGCCAACCGTTTTCTTGCAAAACGGGGAACAAAAAGTCGATACTTGACTTCCAAATTCCGTTTCCGTGCAGGACCAGAAAACGGATTTTTTCAATCTCACGGTTTTTTATGACCATAAATACGAAAAACGGGCTTTTAAATTCAATACTTTGCTGCCATTTTGGTGAAAATGCTTCTAAGTTTCTGATTATATGAGGAAAATCAGCCCGGGCTAAGATTCAAACCTTTGCGCGGGAGATTCTACAATCACAACAAACCAAACGGCGCTTAGAAGGCTCTTGCTTTTGATAGTATCATCCTGTTGCGAAAGTGTTATTGCATGTCAGCCTTGTGTAGAGGAGTGGCTTGAGAACCATGATGACTGCCCTAAATGCAGGGCTGCTGATGCAAGAAACCATGTTTTCAAGCTCAAAGGCTTCAGTGACATTCTGGGGAAAGCTACAGAAAACTTCGAGCGAAATTAAATGCATCAATTTGTTTTGTTCAGTTCAGGATCTACATGTATGAACACACTTGAGTTTTTTTATTTGTTAACTGACAGAGAACATTACAGTGTCCTGATCAGGATGTCATTTTATTGGATCAAGGGGCCTATCACCCTCAAATTTAGAGCCATCCAGATTCCTGTCAATTTATCCCAGATAGCTGCTGTATGCTGTCAACACGTTTTGTTATTGTTTGGTTTTGAACATTCAAGTTTGCCTTAAGTCAGTGCAAGTGCTGCAAAAATAAAGCAATAAATTCTTTTCAAATATGTTTATACCAGCAAGAAGTATTCTTTGAGGAAATCATGCACCATCGAGGGTGCACACAGTGAAAATCTTCACAAAATATCTGGTGTTTTTTTTTGATGGCCGCTACTATCTTGAACTGCGAAGGATGGGAAAGGAAGAACGAAGATGGGGAAGAAGATGTGGAGTTTGCTGACAACTATGTGTCTGCCCTATTCGACCACTTCCGTGAACCATTGTTGAAGGCAGGCTTGGATGTCGCTCTTAACAGTTTACTGGAGCAGTGGCATGACAAACGATACCTCGATCCTTCCAAAACCAACTACCTGCGTGTTTGCAAAAGAATCTTCGATTCAAGCCTGGAACATGGTGCTATTGTTGGTTGAACTTCTCCTCTCCATTTCCCATCTCTAATGCGAAAGTTGAAAGGATGTTCTCGCTGATGAACCGTGTGAAGACAGATTTCCGGGTATCGCTCACCGAGAACACTCTTAACAACCTCATCAGAATCCGAATGGAAGGCCCACCATTTGAAGAGTTTGATCCCACTCCTGCCATCCAGTTATGGGCAATGGGTGCTTCCCGCCGCCCAAACCAAAGAGAAAGGAAGCATTACAGTGCCAGAGAATCAACGAAAAGGCGGAAGGTGTTAATAGATGCTTCTTCAACTGAAGAAAGTTCCGGCACTGACAGTGAGGAAGATTTCGAAAGAGAAGACAAAGGCAAAGGGGAGAAAGTATTAATTGCAGAGCTTGATGAACTTGAGTAGCGCAGTAGTTACTTGTTTTTCAAGCCGCTTAGCCTTCGGAGTTGTCATGAACTATTCAAGTTTTTGAATTGCTGTAATCACTAAGTACGTCCAGAGTAGAGCAGTACCATTGGCATTTGGCTAAAAATAATTTTTAGTCTTTAACTTGTCTTGCAAGGCGGCTTGCCAGAACACTTTGCTATTAGTTAATTTTTCTTCTGTTTACATTTCAGCTAGCTTCTTTTTTCAAATATATTATGAGATCGTTTGAACGCTTCGGCTTTCATATTTTCTGCATATTTTACCTTCAGTTTAATTTTAGAAACGATATGTTGATTGCCAAAATGTAATATTTAATTTTAAGTGATTTTGCCAGATGTAAAGTAAAACGAGCAATTACGGTTTTATCTTGCGTAACCGTTTCAACGTAGTATGCGAGGTTGCTTCTGCAATATTATAAAGAGTAGTAAAACTATTAACTTGTAACATTTACTGCCAAACCGACTTGGATTCAGTTGCTTTTTAGTTTAAAAAGGTTTACTGTACAATATGGGTTTACTATCGCCAGAGTTACAATTTTTTCAATTTGACCGGCCAAAAATAGGTCTTGTCCGAGCAAAAACATGTCTGACCGGACAACGTGACCGGCGGCTCTCCATTACTTATTTGCAGCCCTGCAACGTGTCGTATTTTGCAGACAATGGGCCACATTACCACAACACAGGTGTAGTCAAGTACCTATCAGAAGTTGGCGAGACATTTGATTTGACCCTGTTGGAGCACAACTTCTTTGAGGCAGGAGAAGGGAAGTCCTTATTGGACACCCACTTTGCACACATTTCACGCAAAATAATCAGATGGGTTCGAATTGGAAATGATCTAGAAACAGGCGAACAACTTGGACAATTAATAAAGGTTTGTGTAGCTTTTCTTTATTTTCTTTTTTACTTATTTATTTACATTGATTATGTATTCTGTAGAGCTCAAAAGTGATGAGCATAAGCAATTTTATGTTTTCTTAAAAAAATATGAATAATTGACTTTGGCTCTGCTAAACAGTTACGATTTTTAAAAAAGTCTACTTTTTTCAAGTTTGCAATGTTGGGAAGAGAATGTAAACTAACTAGTATAGAGTTTTTAAGGTAGACGGTCTTTCTTTTTTGGAGTACATTTCTATTTCCCAAAATATAAGAACCTGTTTAGCCAAGAAAAATTTACTGGGTTCTTATGTGTGAGTTATGGTATATTGTCAAGAGCATTTTTAGCTAAGAACTATACTTTTGGTGACTTTTCTTCATTGCTCACAAATAAAAGACATGTGCACTCACCCCACTCCCAAAAAAAAGTTTTGCAGACATCCGTCAAAAGACCAGAGACAGCAAGTGTGTATTGCACTGATAAACAAATATCCTGGCCAACAGGACGCAAGTGGGGGATATGTGAGTGATCAGATATATTGTATCGCATTCTGATTTATGATGATGCTGGTTTGCATGAAACCTCTGTATTATTTAATTTCTGTTCAGTATTCCAGAATTTTTTATCAGTAGTAACTGCATTCAATTTTATCTTCAACAACATTAGGAACCATGGCTGACTTTCTTGACGAACAAGTTCAAGAATTCTGTGTACCATGCAACACTAGAGGCAAGAAAGAAAGCAGCAGAGGCAAATGCGAGGTGAACGCAAAAAGCAAAGCTTTGCTTTCCGATTACAGATTTCAAAATAAGACATATCGCTTATCTAGAAACGGTTAAAAGGGACCGGAAACCGGAAGATTTCGTCGAAAATAATGCCACATTACCGCTGTTGTGTTGGCGATTGCGATGATAATTGGTACCCTGAGAAAATTGTAAAACGTGGGCAGGTTGAAGGAGTACTGCGTTGGCACCACTTTCCCAAAAACTCTGAAGAAAGAGCAGAGTGGACACGACAGATATCGAAAGGCTTGAAGGACTTTTTACCTAGCAATAACAAGGTTGTTTACTCGAACCATTTTCAGTATGGGAAACCAACGTTTGCCTCATCCCAACCGACATTGTATCTTGTTCAAAGTGACCAAAGAAAGTCTTCTCCAAGGAAGCGAAGAACTATAAACAAAGAAGCAGCTGCAGCCTCCAAAGTCAAGGTACCAAACATCCAAGAGGCTGGAGTACAATGCACTATAATAAGTTCTCTTGCTTACAGTTCACTGACCTTTGCAGTCCTGTCAAGGAACCATGATGTCAGCATGTTTATTGGACTACCATCTGCTAGTGCTTTTCAGTGCGTCTTTTCATTTTTACAAAAGAAGGCGTCTATAATGCACTACTAGAAAGGTTCTAAAGATGCAAAAAAAGACACTTTCTTCCCACGTGTAAACAGCCAGCAAAGACCTGACATATAGATTCAGTGTTTCTGAAAGCACAGCCAGCTAAGTGCTCACCACATGGGTCAAGCTGATGGCCAAAGAACTCGATTGGCTGATTTCATGGCCAGACAGAAGAATAATTCAGAGGAACTTGCCATCTATGTTTAGAAAGTATTATCCTAAATGTCGTGTCATCATTGACTGTTGTCATCATTGACTGTACAGAGTTGTTTGTTGTAACCCCATCAAGTTTAGAGGTTGCGGCGATGTGCTGATCGAAGTATAAACAACACTAAACAGCCAAGATTTTAATTGGCATTACCCCAAATGGTCATATTTCATTTGTATCTGAAACTTACGGGGGCAGGGCCAGTGATATTTTCATAGTAGAGGACAGCAAATTCTGTAACAAGCTACTGCCTCATGACCAAGTGATGGCAGATCAGGCTTTAAGATCAGTAACCTACTTGCTTTTCATCAGTGTTCACTGACAATACCACCAAGCAAACATGGAAACTTGCGTCAGATGTCAAGGAAACTTCTATCATTGCAAATATTAGAATTTATGTTGAGCAAGCAATCAAACGCATAGAAGATTTTTATATCCTTAAGAAAGAACTACCTATTAGCTTGTTGCCAGTTGTGTGTTCCGCTCTCTGTAACCTGAAAAAATCTTTGACCCAAGACATATAGGAATGGAAAACAGAGAAATTGGTTTGGTAATAGGTTCAATGGTAAAAAGACTAAAAGAAGAATTAACCTGAAAAAGTTTTTATTGAACATAAATGAATTGTGTTACACGATGTAATATATAATAGTGCAAAATACATGCATTGTTTATACAAAAAACAAGCTTTATAATGTTAAGTTTAAATATATTCTCAGGTTAAACCAGGATTTCCTTTGTCTCCTAGCCTTGGTTATGAATAAGTGAGTTGGTTAGAAGACAAAAGTAATTCTGAATCAAACTAGGTTGAAAATTGGTTAGACCTATATGAATACTTGTGAGAATATGCCTATAAAAATTTAATTTGCAAATGCTATATGTTTAATGTTTTCATGTAAGTATTCTGTAATTATAATTTTAGTATTGTAATATACATGTTGTTTGTAAAAGGCTTTAAACAGAGTCCCATTTAAACCATTTGTTGAACTGAGCACCTCTGTCTAAATACTGTTATAAATAAATAAAAATTCTTTGTTTCCACAAGATTTCTTAAATTAACAGAAACTTTGAAACATGCCAAAGTTACACAGCAAACTTTATCCCACCCTGAGATCTTGCAATAGCAAGTTATTTTGTGACCTAAAATCAAGTGATTCTGTTGCATTATTTTTGTGCAGTATGGATATCACTTTTGGCATTTGGGACAAATATATGTTTTTGTTTCTAAAAATGTTTTCTAAGCAAATAATTGGAATAACTTCACACTACTAGGTCATTGCATAGATCAATATATAAACAATATGCAAAATATATTTCCCAGTCAGCTGTGTATAATACTTACAAAAGCCCTAAGCACCGAGCGATATGTCTTATTTTGAAATCTGTAATCGGAAAGCAAAGTAATTAAGAAAGGATGCGATCAAAGACAAAGATCAAGCACTACAACAATAGACACCATCAACCGTGTCCGCAATATTGCTTTGGTTTGCCCTGATTACCCATGATACAACAAAAAGCTTGAACCCGTCTACTGTTCGAATTTTGGCGCAATTTCGCATGATCTGTACTAATATATATTATGTGACGGTCTGGTGTGTGCGTGCACGTCTTTGCATGGCGATCTTTAATTTTTGTTCAAACTGGGAATAGGTTATTTTGCCATTTACAATGTGAAATCATACAGCTGTGATGGCAGGATTTTTTGATTGAGTAGCGGTGAAAGAAAGCTTCAAAAGGAACGATGGTAAACCAGAAATGGATAAAGGCAAACGGATGGAAATGTATCTTGCACATTTTTGAAGCAAAAACGAGGATAATTTTGTTGTAAGCCAGAAAGCATATAATGCTAGATCAGTCTCTTTAGTAAGCAACTTTAATAACTTGGGGAAGAAAGTTGATGAAAAGCGAAAGTACACAGAACACGTCTCAAGTAATGCTAGGTCCAAACTCTCTTCGGCGTAGAAGGTTGTACATACAGTGAGTGCCATCTACAGCACCAAACGTTCCAAAACTTGTTTCCTGTACAATCGAATCGGCTGAAGAAACCAAACATAGTGGGCATTGCTGCTCATCTAATCTGCAATTAAGGAAACAGCACAAAATCTCTACAATAAAATAAATGAGCCATTCGAACAAATTTTTAGTTTAAACTTTAATGAGGCAATGACTAGAAATGGATGTTACAACTTTCCTGGGAACCCGCCAGTCTTTCAGCCAGAGGGATAAACAACGCAAGGCTCTCTTTTTTGAGAGCAAAAAAGATGCTGTCGTCAGGACCCAGAAGCGAAAAGCCCAGGAAGAAGCTGGTGAAAGCGTGCCAAAGAGACACTCTCCTGATCCATCTTCAACAGACTTTGACAAAATTGGTCTGTTGGATGAAGTGAAACAGATGAATGAAGGAGATCAGGTAATAAATTCTTATTGATGTTATACTCTACTATACTGCAGTAGTTTTCTTGCAACTGGGAAATGATCACAAGGCAGGGGTACATAATTTTGCATGGGGGTTAGGGATTGCGGAGCAGCGGGGTGAGGTCACGTGCCACCCCCCAATATTCTTAAAATTATGAAGTTAGTAAGAAAAAATGTCTTGTGTCCCCAAATATTGAGTCACTAATGGTACTTCCCCCCCCCCTCCCCCATTCTCAAAGTTGCTCCACTGTCCCTGGGGGCTGGGAGTGACGAGATATTACTTTCAGAAGGAAAACAGTTAAGCTTACACTAGCTCAAATGAATATCATATTTTCATAGCTACCCTAAATAATACATGTGTAAATTAGGAAGGTGCTTTCATTAAAGATACCAATTTAAAACTTTTTTTTTGCATTCTATAAATATAATAGCACTACTAGCCATAGTGTTAAAAAATATTATTCTTTAAATATATAATATATAGTTTATGTGAAATATTAGCTTTATTGATATGATTTTCCGGTATTGTATAATATCATATTATATTATATTATATTATATTATACTATATTACACTATATTATTGTATTGTATATTATTATATGATATGATACTGCTCAAGATTATGACGCAAAATATGCCAGGCCAGAGGCAGGACATGCCCTGAAGAAAACATCTGGTGTCAGGACAGTGTTTACTGGTACTCAGAAGGAGATAATGATTGAGTTTTTCAACCGCCAGTATGATACAAATGTTCGCTCAAAGCCAGATGAAGTTCAGAGGGCCGTGGTGGCTGTAGGGGAAGAGCCCTTAACTGAGAGGCAAATTACCAGCTTATGGAGTTCCTACAGCCAAAAGCGTAAACGAATGATGGAGGATCTTGAAAAGCAAGTTAATTCTGGGCAACCAAGCAGTAGTGAGTCAAGGAACAACCAGCAGATGCCTGAAAATTCATCGCAAAGGCAACCAAAAAGAGGTGCTTCATCACAGCCGGGAAGAACAAGGAAAAGGGAATCTCCTGATCAACCAGGATTTAGTGAAAGCAGTCAGACGACTTCAGGACCAACATGTGCAACAAGGGGTAGATCACAGAGAAAAAGAGGACGATCAAAAATCTCTCTGCAACAACAAAAAGAGGCCCAAATAGACAATGTTTGCCCAGCACCCACTGACCCACCAACTACTGGTGAACCATTGCCCTAAGCCCCCCAGCCTTCACAACAGCGCCAGCCAGGTATCATGTTTGTTTGCGAAACATGTAGTTATCCTTCAGATATGAAGACTGACTCACATGTTGCTGAATGATTATTCCCAAGAGATTTCTCTCAGTCAATATTGAATAGACGGACAGGGAGCAATGCATGTGTTTTTATTGCTCTCAGTTGTGTAAGTTATGTGTCAGAAAGTCACATTAAATTTCCAAGCAACAAAGATTTTCTACACAGCTGGTGTCATTTATTATACCAGGCAAAGGAGAAAGGGAATGAGATCCATGACGAGATTTTCGATTTCGAAGGGACCAATGTCACTGTGGCCGAGGCACTGGAAATGGCTGGAGAACAGCTAGGAATCCCTGACTCATGCACTGGACCAACCGTTGATTTGTTTGGTGACAACCTCGTTGACGAGTTTCTCAGAACATTGGACAAAATGTCAAATGTTGGAAGAGACACAAGGGCAGTAGTAATTACTGCTGGTATGGATATGGTTTTTCTCTTCAGTTCCAGTGGAGAGGTGATGGTCTTCCATTCACATTTGCATGGTGACAGTGGTACAGTTCTTGCAAAGTCAGCAAATCGGTAAGAGCGCAGAAATGGCAAAGTGGTTTATAGACCTGCTTCAAACTACCTGAAACAAGAACATCATTACTTGCACAATCACATGAGTTTATAAGACAGTGCGACTACATTGCATGTACAAAGGACTGAATCACTGTTTATCTGTTGGTTCTACTTCTCTTGACTGCATCATTTACAAGTTTTAAATGATTTTTCTTTGCAAACATAAAATAAGGTTAGGTTTCAACCCAGAAACAATCTGAGCTCAAGACAAGTATTTTTGTATTGGGAAAACATCCCAGTAACAAATGCTTGTAAAGTGCATTTGCTATTTCGAGAGGCTTGGTTATTTGAAGCAAAATGTTCAGCAACACCCAAAATATTTTTTTCAGGGTTGGACCTAACCAGATTTCAAGCAACTGGCACCTAACAGTTGTGAAGGTGCTTCATTTGCAAGTTCTGTGTGCATACAGGAAGCGTTGTGGTTTGGATAATACAGTTATAATAAGTATGGCTGTATATGTAGAGCCCATGCTAGTCATGGAATCTGTTAGGTTAGAATATTAGGGCATGTTTGTATTTTTGAGCCTGTTTGTTGCAGTTGTAATACACAGAAATGTAATACATAGAAATGTCTGAACTGTATTTAGTTTTAAAATATCTTCTGTCGCATTATCTTCAGTTATAAAGCTGTAAAATATTATGAAAGGAAAACAATAGAGCAATGAATACTTCTAAGGGTGGGTCCAATATAATGGATTTGTCGTTCCAGTTAAAAGACCTAACAAGTAATATGCTGTAGGCTAGTCATCTTTTACAAACTATTTTTTGAGTAAGTTTTTAAAACTCTCAACTGGCAAATGTAAGTCAAAATGTTTATGAAGAAAAACAGTTTTGTGTCAAGTATGGTTTGTTTCTGACGATGAGCGTGTGTCACGAACTTTGTACATTTGTAGTGGTGTGCTAATTAAGCGCGCGCTAATTGCTTATACTTATGACGTATATAAATGATTTAAGGGGTGGAGGAAGGAAAATTGGGAGGAAAAGTATGCAATCTGAGGATTTTTTGGAAAATACATATAATAAATTTGACCAGCTCTTAAGAACCTTGTGACATTTGGGAGCCTGTCTCGGAGCTGGTCAAATGGAGTCACTTGTGAAACTTGGAAGGATTTAGGACTAGAAGGAAAAAGATTATTGCAGCTCGTCAAAGAACAACAAGATAGAGAGAGAAGAAAGACAGAAGGAGAGAGAAGCAAAAAAGTTCAAGTTAGAAAACGATGAAAGAGAAAAAGAACGCGTATGGGCGGAGGGAGAAGCCCAGAGGCAACATGAGATGGCAGAAAGAGAGGCCCAAATACAGCATGAGTTGCAGATTCGAGAGATAGAATTGCGCTCGGCTACCGACAGGTTAGGGGCAATGAAACTTATTCAACCTAATGCAGTTGGAGTTGTAGCTAGGATGCCTGAGTTGCCTAAGTTCATTGATGGGAAAGACGATTTAGATAGTTATTTGCAACGTTTTGAGAGATTTGCGAGAAGTAACAAGTGGAAGCAAGATGATTGGCCCGCTTCACTGAGTGCACTGTTCACTGGCAGGGCGTTGGATGTGTATTGTAGGTTATCAGAAACAGCCGCTACCGATTCTGATCAATTGAAGGAAGCTTTGCTTAAGATATATGATTTCATAGAAATTCTAAGAGAAACCGGCTGTAGCGGGATAGTAGTAAAGAAAAGTTTTGTACGCGACGACCAGTACACAGGAAAAAACCGCTACATACTTTTGATTGATAAAACCATCCGACAAGTACTATTGGTAAAAATCAACATTGATACCCCGTATTTGAAAGGAGAAGTAGAGGCCCAATGTCTCCCAGATGCCATCTTTGACTTAATCATCGGTAATGTAGATGGGGCTCGGGATCTAGGGAACCCAGATCCTGAGGGGGGAAAGGCTGGAGCAGTGGCTACTAGATCACAGACAATGAAGCCTTTAAGGATTTAAGTCAAGGAACCGATACTGCAATCACGAAACAAGACTTAGTGAGGCTTCAGCAGGCAGACAACTCCTTAAAGAAATTCGAAAGTATGACTGAAGTGAAGCAAAAAGGGGAACTGGAGGGAACTGAAAAGGTTGCCTTAGAAAAGAAAAGACAAATATATTATCGTTAATATACGAACCCTGCTGTTAATGAAAATCAAATGGTGCGACAGGTCCTTGTACCAGAAGTCCTCCGTCAGAGAGTTATTGAACTTACACATTGTTCTGTGACGAGTGGTCACTTAGGAATTAAGAAGACGCTAGAGAGGATCATGTGCAATTTTTACTGGCCTGGGATCCATGGGGGTGTTACCCAAATTTTGTCGTTCTTGCGACATTTGTCAAAAAACGATTCCTAAAAGAAAAGTTGCGAGAGTGCCGTTAGAAAAGATGCCACTGGTAGATACGCCTTTCAAAAGGGTTGCTGTTGATTTCGTCGGATCTATTCATCCTCCTAGCGAAATGGGACATCGATATATTTCAACCCTGGTAGACTACGCAACAAGATATCATGATGCTGTACCACTCAAGTCCATTAGTACAGAGGAAGTTGCGGAGGGTCTAGTAAGTATGTACAGTAGGTTAGGTGTACCGGAGGAAATCCCAAGTGACTTAGGAACGCAGAGCTGTCTCAGAATGCATGAGGGAAGTACGTAGACTGTTGAGTATAAAACAATTGACAACAAGCCCTTATCATACTATGTGTAACGGGCTGAAAGAGAAATTTAATGGAACATTGAAGAGAATGCTGAAGAAAATGTTCTTTGAACAACCGCGACAATGGCATTGATACATAAATCCTCTTCTGTTTGCTTATAGTGAGGTTCCGCAGGAATCGACGG
The DNA here is from genome assembly GCA_027574985.1 of Umimayanthus nakama. Classification (NCBI taxonomy): domain Eukaryota; kingdom Metazoa; phylum Cnidaria; class Anthozoa; order Zoantharia; family Parazoanthidae; genus Umimayanthus; species Umimayanthus nakama. The sequence continues at coordinate 19,025 of JAOBRG010124437.1, read as the reverse complement.
GTTTTGCACCTTTTGAGTTGATGTATGGTCGTACCGTGCGTGGTCCCATGCGCATTCTAAAAGAACTGTGGACAAAAGAGCCAAAAGAATCCGATATAAAGACAAGTTACGAGTTTGTATTTGATCTTCGTGAGAGATTAGAAGAAACACTCAAACTTGCCCAGGAAGAACTGCGCCGGTCCCAAAAAAGATATCAGCAGTATTACGATAGGAAAGCAAAGGATAGGAAATTCTTAATAAAAGACAAAGTCCTTATTTTATTACCCACGGAAAACAATAAACTGTCGATGCAATGGAAAGGTCCTTTTGAGGTAGAGAAGATTGTCGGACTTAATGATTACGGCATCAAGGTGGGAAATAAAGTAAAAACCCTTCATGCAAATATGCTTAAAGTTAATAGGCAAGTTAAACATATATTTACAAACTTACCAGATACAAAAAAAACCCTCTTTTGTTTAATCTATTGTACATCGTGATATGTTCTACATGTACCTGTTTAAGTCATACTACACTTAGGGTACCATATTTGTTCAAATAAGTGCCAACCTTTGGAAATTTTCCAATGTCAAATAGGTGCTCTTTCTCAAGGTTGTAAATTTAAACAGTGCAAAACCCGGAACTAGCACTCACCCCACTCCCAACAAAGAATATTATCTAATCAATAAATTTCGATTTAAATTTTTGCAGACATCCGTCAAAAGACCAGAGACGGCAAGTGTGTATTGCACTGATAAACAAATATCCTGGCCAACATGATGCAAGTGGGGGACGAGTGAGTGATTAGATATATTGTATCGCATTCTGATTTATGATGATGCTGGTTTGCATGAAACCTCTGTATTATTTAATTTCTGTTCAGTATTCCAGAATTTTTTATCAGTAGTAACTGCATTCAATTTTATCTTCAACAACATTAGGAACCATGGCTGACTTTCTTGACGAACAAGTTCAAGAATTCTGTGTACCATGCAACACTAGAGGCAAGAAAGAAAGCAGCAGATGCAAATGCGAGGTGATGTCAAGAAGCAACGTTCGACGGGGGCTGATGAGGGGCACTGTTAATTGGCAGCCACCCCATCAGAGTGGGGAAAATGAAGAGTCACACAAAATCAATAACACATGGCTCATAAAAGAATCCAAACGCCCAGGAAATGAAATAAAGGAGAGAATGGACTTGACATACTCATTCAGAAGAGCATTCCTGTTGAAGAACGAAAAGCCATGGCCAATTTTGGATATAAATAAAAATAATGGCAGAATACCCGTGTTTGTTTGATGAAGAAGAGATAGGAACCTTTCTGAAACTGTAGTGTTAGGGATGGAGAATAGTATTTAAAAGAGCTTAATTTTTTGTGTGTTTGTCATCATTTGAAGAGGTTAGCACGATGCAAGTATCAGCACTCAGAAGTGTCTGACTATTTATGTTTGCCTTCAGAAATCTTATACCAACATATTTAAGAAGGAAAAACCCAAGATGACAAGCCGTACCCTTGATCTGCAACTGTGCATGCAAGGGCCTTGGTGTTTTAAAGGCAGTGGACAAGCTGAAAGTCTTTAAAAAGACACTTCATTAAGATGATTTAAAAGCTAAACTAGCTATCTATGGATGTCCCTTAACTCTTATACCAGCATATTTAAGAAAGAGAATCCCAAGATGACAAGCTGTACCCTTGATGTTTTTGGGGGATTGGGATGTGATGAGTTGTACGTTTCACGGATCAGTAAGGGGCAAAACAAAGAGTTATTTGAAACCACTGATACACATTTTTATATGAACATGCAAATTTGACTGAGATTTAGGCTTTATTCTAAGTTCAGCCAAGATATTTTCAACTCGTGAGTTAAATTTCTGCATCAACACTTTATATCAGTTCACGTAAAACATTGATCAATTGTATATTGTTTATATATTAAGCATGTGTGTTTTGTTAATAAGGCTTTCAATGGCCAAGAACATGTGCAATGTTTTTAAATTTTACTGTTAGCGATGTTTACGTTGTAACAGCATGTATCAAAGTTTTAAATCAAATATTATCCATTCAGAGTAGAAGATATACCGGTACTAATCGTAGTCTTAGCTTTTTGTAGCTTATTATTCATAGCTAATTGTTCTACCTTCATGAATCATTATTTTGGTATTTATATTTTTGTCAATTGCCAAAGATTTTGAAACAGAAAACAATAATTTCTTGTATTATGAAGTTGTTTGTTTTAAAAAGAGGAAAGTATGCTTATTTTAAAACTAACCAATTATATTTTTAGTATGTACAAACTGGGAGTACCTTTGAATGGTACATTAATGTATTTGAACACATGAGAAAATCAACATGGCGCTGTGTTATTATAGACTGCAAAAGTCGCTTTTGAGCACAAAATCAAAGATACTGTGTTTCACTGTAAAGAGGTTATACGTCTTGGCAATTGACATATCATACATTATAAGATTTTAGATCCTTATTATACCACTAACTTTACATCACATCACCGACAAAAAGTCATGGAAAACAAACATGCCCCATGGTGGGGTAGGTTTTTCGAACGTCTTTTTTAGAGCACCAAGCGATGTCTGCGAAAGATGCTTGGGAGTGCTAAGGTCACTTATGATGAACTCTTAACTCTGAGTGTTGAAGTAGAAGCGATTCTCACCTCCTGGCCTTTGACTTATGTGTACCCCGATGATGTGGAAGAGCCTTTGACACCGTTGCATCTGATCATGGGACGGCGGTTGCTATCCATCCCAGACGGTAAACTTACAGATCAACCAGAAGATGTTAATTAGAGTGGAGCCTTGACACTGCGGGAAAGGTACTTGTCAAATCTACTAAATCACTTCTGGAAGTGTTGGAGAAAGGAATTGCTGGAGTTTAGTGAACACCACAATTTGTCTGTGAGAAGAAACAGAGTGGCTGCCATTCGTGTAAGAGATGTGGTGACTGTACCTGACGACACAGAAGTTCTTCCAAGATCCCAATGGTGGATAGGCAAGATTGTGAAACTCGTTGAAGGAAGAGTTGGAGTTGTCCGCGGAGCAGAAGTTAGAGTGAACTCCAAGGGTGGGCGACCAACCACTGTCTCGAGGCCCCTTCAGAAGCTACTTCCAATGGAGGTCAGACATGCTGATGATGCTGTAAAGGCGCCAAGAGATGCAGAGCTTGATGCACAGCCGACGAAACCCAGGACAGCTGCTGCTGTCGCAGGAGAGCACAGAAGGAGAGGACTTGACCAGTGTTATTTAGACAGAGATTGAGATTTTAACACTGGTCAAGGAGGGAGTGTAAGAACACCCCCTGAACTAAGTTTAAATTTTTGTTGTTTCCGGTTGTTTGTAGTTTCCGGTTAAACTGACTTTTGATTGACATTTCTAACATGCCACGTGAATTTAAATTTGAGAAGAACCTTCGAGTTTTGCGGAATCTTGAACCTCTTGAACCTCTGAGCCGTTGAACCTCTTGAATCTCGTTGAGCCTTTGAGCCTTTGGACCGTTTGAGCCTCGTTGAGCCTTAGAACCTCTTGAATCTCGCTGAGCCTGTGAACCTGAGCCAAATAAAACTATTTGCGAATTATTTACATTTGTTGTCCTTAGATGCTGATGTGAAACCTTCACCCCTTGCCATGTCGTCAGTCACTGACACCGTAACAATCATGAGAACATAAAAACTTTTAATAAAGTACAACAGTTGCGCATCATGTGGTAAAAAGGCAAACCCCAAAAGGAAAGCTTATTCATTGCCAACACTGTGACCTGACACAAAGGGTCACTGACTCAAACCAAAAGTGGTACATCAGACTCTATGTTCAAAGTAAAGACAACAAGAAAAAGTCTCACCGCATTCCACAATGAATTGAAAACCATCTTACAAGTGAGTAACCTTCAGTTCACGGCCACAACGAAAGAGGATGTTATAGAAACACTGCTTTGTTCAGAAGACATCTGCCTTACCTACAGCATTGCTGAATCTAAAATTATTTCTATTATTACATAGAAACAAGGACCCTTTTATGAAAAAGACTCTTACAAGAGACATACGTATATGTATTATAGCAGAATATGTTATAAAGTTTTTGTTTTGTTACAGCCAATCTCATTAACGTTGTCTGAGAAAATATGAATAGCAGTTCCGCCAATTCATCGCCCACCTTTCTTCTCGGCTTCCTGTAAACACAAAAAAATCACAATATTCAAACCAGTCGATGAATTCAGGCAGTCATCTGGATACTTCATATTTTCTCAGACGGCGTTACATATTCAGTAATTTTTTTAAAACTGAATAACCTTCAGCTCACGGCCACAACTAAAAGGACGATGTAATGCAAACACTACTTTGTTTAAAAGACATCAGCCCTACTTACAGCATTGCTGAACTTAGGATTATTTCAATTAACACATAAACACTTTAATAAAAATTGCTGACTTTAATCAACATTGATCAAGAAAGAACTTTTAAAGTACAAGAGCGCGTATATATGAAGTTTTTCAGACCATGTTATTTTATATTATATGATATTTGTTATTATTGAACGACTGACTACATAAAATCAAATCATATTTCAATCGTATCACTTATGACTAAATAAATATATTTTGATGAAGTTGTTAAAGTGTCTTCTCGTGCTTAAAATAATTTGAAATTTAAGTCCGAGCATTCCCCTATCGACAGATGTTCCTAGTTTTATTCATTTCAAAACAAGGCATTGTAACCTGTTAAAACAAGCAAGAACCAAAACCAGTATTTTGCGTTGAAGTCTTAAACAAACTTAAAAGTTTATCACACTGTTAGCTTTTCACCAGCAAAAAAACTCGGTACTGAAGCGGAAAATGGAGATGACAGCTCTAGTGAAATTAAACAAACATCAACTCAAGACCAATGAAAAAAATGGCAAACAGGAGCTGATCCTCAACAAAAGAACCAGAATCGAAGAGCCAAATGATTCCGAAACTTTTAGCCAATAGAAACCACTGTTTCTGAAGCAAAAGAAAGCTCTGATGAGCAAGTTCTGAAACTGACATCAACAGTCTAGTAAATATATTCGGCAGAATTACCTTTAATAATAGACTCCATAGAAACTCTTAAGGTCAAGGGTGGAAAAACGTCTGACATAACAGGATCAGTCGGTCTTGTTTTGTGGGAAAATGACATGAAGGAAGTTTCGTCAACTGGGCTCTACAAGATCACCAACCTCGCAGTAAAAGACTACAACAACTCCAAATACCTCACCTTCACCAGACGTGTTACACTTGAAGCAGTGGAATTGTCAATTGAACGGGAGGATGAGCTAAACGTGAAAACAGACCACCTTAAAGTACAATTTTTTCCATAAGGTGTCAATTTTGTTGATCACAAAAAGGTTATGGACAATGCTACCAAGACTGTAAAGTGTACAGAATGTGGACTAACACAGTTAAGGGCAAAGTGCGAAACAAAAGTCTTCGCTGGTGTACTGTCGGTAAATGACGAAGAGCCAATGAATCTAACCATTTTCGATGGAGTTATTGAAAAATTGTACAAAACTTACAAAGAGCAAAATCCTAGTCTTGCAGCGTACAAAGAGCTAACCGATGATGACATTGTGGAAATGTTGTTAATAGTACATGCCAGTCTTTTTCAACGAAAAAAGAATGGAATTAAAGTTGTTATTAGCTAGAGGAACAGTTCAGATATTTGGTTTTTTAATCTTCTTTTGTTTAATATGATTGTTGTTCCTGTTCAGGTGGATTTATATATGACAATTTCAATACTAAAGTTTTTTGCCATTTAGTAATTCCATGGCACAATCAAAATGAAAACAGAACATCTTGAAATTAAGTTTCCTCCAACGTTGTTAAATTAAATAGTTTTTGAAAAGTAACAAATGACACAAGTTCATAAACAAAATAGCAAAATTGTAAAGTAAATAGTGTGGACTTGGGCAGCTGAAGGCATTATGCCAGACAAAAGTCATTGCGTGTTATTGTTTTGTTTTGAAAGTTGTTTCTGTTCGGGTAGAATTCCTATAGAAGTGTTGCTGTGAGACATTACATTGCATTGCCCAAAAGGAACAATACAACCTACAATAAGACGATTTATTACACACTTTTTTATAAGAACAAACTTCAAACTTGGCCAAAAAATTTAAAAAAGTGAAGATCAATCCAGGTTGTGAGATGGAATAATAGGTGCAAAGTTCACTTTTGTTATTGATAATATATTTTCTTCAAACTCTAGTGTATAGAACATTGAAGTACTCCAAGAGTAAAGTATGATGGAACTTCGATTGCGATTTAGTTAGCTTAATGATCATAGGCTAGGAATACTTTAATTTAATTTTAATTTATTTCTTACTGTTGTTATTCTTACGAGTTACTTAAAAATAGAACTGCTTGAAAACGTTGAGGCTCAAACTGTGCACAAAGTTAAGACCAAGTCTCGGCCAAAATTCTCTAGTTCTTCAAAAAATACGTGTATTTATAAAAAAAACACAAACTGTTATTTTGTAGTCGAAATTTAGGTAATAACTTTCAACTGTAGTTATAACTACAGTATCTTTGATATAAATGTAGAAAATAAACACCTTTGTAGCATTTTGTAGACCTTTCTGTACACCTGGCTCACTGGGTGAGAGACTTTTTCTCAAGAATGGGGCTACCAGAAGTGGACACAATGTTGAATACAATCCAGACAACCATTGTCATAGACTAATTAAAGCTGTGGCGTGGCCGACCAATTTTATGGAAGATAAATCTTCTAAAAACTGATGAAGCAAAGAAACACAGTGTAAAGTTCAAACAGAAACGAGCAGAGAAGCAGAAGAAGAGGCAATGATTATAGTTTGTTAGTTTTGGGGTCAATTATCAATTGTCACCATTTTGATATTGACTGAAATTTTAAAAGCAGATGTCGGTATTGCATTTTTTCATAAAGACCATTGAAACCCTTAAAAGGCAAAACTATATATACGGTCCTTACCAGAACCCACTGCAGAGGAGACAACGATTTGTACAAGTCGAAGACCATCTCAAACAGCTTGCGGTTGGGTGCTTCATTGTAGTTACACTGAGCAACTGGAAAAAGACGCCAGTCATTGGGAAAGTTGTCAGTTTGGAGAATGAAATAAATGTTCACCATCCATTACTGGAAAGACTCATACAACTTGAACATATCTTGTGTGGGAGAAGAGGGGGGGGGGGGTGTCTTCATTGAGGGGGCACCTGAGCTTTTTCAACACCCAAAGATGAATTGCATTTTCTGACAACGTCAAACATGTTATATTCATTCCCATAAAATCTAATTATATCAAAAGCACATATATTGCCACTTTCAGTATCTTTCACTGCTTTTTAGTATAAAGTGAATAATACACATGAGAGGATATACAAATTCGCATTTGCCATTATGGTGTATTTACACCTTACAATTTGCCTTTTTACAGCTACACGCTTAATAGTCTGACCATTTATGCCAATCAGCATTATGTTTCCAAGATTAAATTATGTGATAACTGGATGACATATGACGGGTTGAGGGAGAAACATTTCCCCGGTACAGGTCTGTAGCAACACACAAAACCTATGGAAGGACGGGGAACACCCTACCCCTGTTTCTAGGTCTGGCTTTAAAGAAAGCATGTATGCCCATCCTCAATAAGACTCCAATCCATTACATGTGATGAAACATGTCAAAATACAAAGTATAAAATTTTGGGAAAAAAATTGCAAGGTGAATATCTAGTTCAAACAAAAATTCCTGCCACTTTTTTGTATCAAAAATGATTCTTCCACACTATGGGACATGAAAAATGAATTACCTTTATTATTAGACTCCATAGAAATTCTTGAGGTCAAGGGTGGAAAAACTTTTAAAAGCAAGAGGCACTTCTGACATAAGAGGATCAGTCGGTCTTGTTTTGCGGGAAAATGTCATCAAGGAAGCTTCGTCAACTGGGCTCTACAAGATCACCAACCTTGCAGTAAAAGACTACAACAAATCCAAATACCTCACCTTCACCAGACGTACTACACTTGAAGCAGTGGAACTGTCAAATGAGCGGGAGGATGAGCTTAACATGAAAGCAGATCACCTCAAAGTACAATTTTTTTCCATAAGGTGTAAACTTTTTTGATCACTTTGTAACCTGTAACAAGTGCCGTTCAATGGTTATGGGCAATGCTACCAAGATTGTAAAGTGTACAGAATGTGGACTAACACAGCTGAAGGACAGTGCGAAACAAGAGTCTTCGCTCGTGTACTGTCAGTTAACGACGAAGAGCTGCTGAATCTAACCACTCCATGGAGTTATTGAAAACTTGTACAAGACTTACAAGGAGCAAAATCCTAGTCTTGAAGACAACAAAGAGCTAACCGATGATGACATCGTCAAAATGTTGTTGACAGTAGATGCCACAGAAAAAAAGACAAAAAAAGAAATGAACGAAAGTTCTTGTTAGTAAGAGAAACAGTTCAGATATTTGGTTTTTAATCTTCCTTTGTTAAATGATTGTTGTTCTTGTTCAGATGGATTTATATATGACAATTTCAAAATCGAAGTTTTAACAAGTTTGTTTTGCCATTTAGTCATTTCATGGCACAATCGAAATGAAAACAAAACACCCTGAAGTTAAATTTCCTCCAATTGTGTGAAATTGACTGATATTTTATGAAAAGTAACCATTGGCACAAGTTCATAGACAAAATAGCAGTATTGTAAAGTAAAAAGTGTGGACTTTCGCAGCTGAAGGCATTATGCCAGACAAAAGTCATCGCATGTTATTGTTTTGTTATGAAAGTTGTTCCTATTCAGGTAGGATTCCTATAGAAGTGTTGCTGTAAGACATTATATTGCTTTGCCAAAAAGGAACAACAAAATCTACAGTTCAAGTAGCTTATAAAGTGGGTGAAAGTCCAGTATAAGCTACGGTGGCCCGTATCTGTCACACCCAAATAAAAACAAAAAAAATTTTACAAAATAAGTAACAAAACTATAGCACAAAACACGTTTCCAAAAGACCAATGACAACGCCAAAAAACCGAAACACATTTCAAAATCCTAGTGGAAAACACATTTCAAAGTGTAAAACACAACACATTCGAAGCTAAAAACATATTTCAAAAAGCAAAACACATTTCAGAATTGTTGAAACACGTTTCAAAGTGCAAAACACGTTTCGAAGTCGGAACACATTTCCAAGTGCAAAACAAATTTCAGAATTCTCGAGACACATTCGTCCCAGGCTTTCTGTTCTCAGATATTGAGAAAGTCACCTGGTTACCAGGCCTTTCGTTTCTTTCGCCATGTTTTGCTCAACATGTGGTTAAGAGGTTTTGGATGTGTACGTTTTTTGCCCGAAATGCGGGAATAAAATAAACAAAAATTTAAGAGATGAGCTAGTTAAAGAAACAGCAAAGCCCGAAACTGAGGTGTTCTCGTGTTTCCGCCAAAGAAAAGAACAGGAAAGAGCAGGATTTTTTCGCGGGAAAGGCAATACCAGGAAATATGGCGGGAAGGGAAAAAACTTTATAAAGAAGATCTAAATGAGACTGTAAAGGCATAATGGCACAGGATGGTAACGATTAATGGATGATTACGGTTAATGGATTCCAACATATAAACATGCTAAATGCTAATTCTTCTAATGAAGACCACTAACAAAGACAACGATGCACTTTGCTAATCTGTGATTACCTCTAGTTTAAATGCTGTGAGTGAGTGTAGCAGTCATGAGTTTATAAGCCAGTTTAAAACTCGGTTTGTGAACGAGCTATAATGAATGGACAGGTTCAGTGTTTACATACTTAAACTGTGATAAATTGTAAAATGTATTACCAATAATGTAAATTGTTGTCTGGTAATAATGTGTCTGCAGAGAAAAATATATTATGAATGTATCTCACGGAGAGTAACCTTCAACTATGCTGTTTGTTTGTTTGTTAAGGCACACACTTCTTCAATATAACTTTATTTAGTACATATGACCAAGCTTATCTGCAGAGATGGTGTAGATTCCAACCTTGGCCTAATGTCTGTACTTTTTTAAATTTCATTCACAGAGTGATGAGAATATGGATGCTACTATCCTGAAATCAACTTCCCCGTCCATTTTGTTCATTTTTGACTTAGATCTTATTTACATTGAACATTTCAGAAAGATAATTGTATGTGATTTTTCCAAAGACAATAAGCTAGTCAAAGGAATTGTCATCTTGTTGTGTACTTATTATGTTTTAAATTTCGATTATACCATTCTAAACAACTTACTTGTATTTCTGGAAGCAATACGTAATTTGTACATTTTTTACAACAGTCTTCTCTTTTAAAATATTGATATTAATTCGCTTATATGCACAGGCCCTAGCACGTTCCTATAAATATTATTTTAAGCAATATCAACGTCTAGTGTTCTTTAAACTAATTTGATTTTTTCAATTTACTAGTTAGGATTGTTTAACTATGTGTCGATTTGTTTACGTTCAAGGGATGTTTCCAGCCCAGTTTCCAGCATGCAATATATGTGTTGATGAATGAATGGCGATGAAATAACTTTGTTTTTGTTTTGTCACCAACAGCATACACTTTATTGGCAGCAAAGAAATGGAACAAACTGCTGACAGTTGGGCAGCTGACCAAAAAGCTGACGAATAAATGTGGATCAGCAGAATGAGCAAGGAAGCATGCTCTCACATTAAACGATTGGCAAACTTAAGATCGATAGGAAAAGGAACTTTTGGAATATGTTATCTTTCAAAATATCGTGGAATACGCATTGTTGTGAAGGAATACAATACCGAGCGCGAAAAGAAGAATCCGAGCCGCATCACTGCCATGCTACAAATTAAAAAGAGGCAACACATGAAGCTTGTGTTCTTCAGCGTTTGAGAAATCGTCCTGGTGTACCGTTGTTATTTGGAGTATGTAGAAAGCCAGTTAGTCTCATACTCAAGTTTCATGGGGACTGTCCGACAGCTTGGCAATCTATAAAGCAGCAAAATATAAGAAGATTGTCGAAAAGCAAGATTGGACCAGGGTTCTCATAGAAACGAGGGATGCCTTAGCTCACATTTACAGATGCGGCTACGTTCACAACGTCAACAATCTGAAGTCCAACAACGTGGTACTTGATAAGCATGACGATAATCAAAGGCATGCAATGATTATTGATTTCGAGACAAGAGTGCTCGTTGATGAATCAAAAGTCCCTCCTCCATAGCCCGTACATCCTAAAGCCCAATGGCAATATGAAAGCAGTTAATTTGCACCTGAATTTGTAACTGGAAAAGGTAAACCGTCAGTAGCAAGCACTGTGTTGGCATTGGCATTTTTGGTTAGGAATGTGTACAAGTTATTAGGGTTGGAAAATACCCATGAAAGCATTGTCCTTGCCAAAGGCTTGTCTGAGGCACTCCTGAAAAAAGGCCTTCAATTATGGAGATACATGTGATGTTTTATAGTAACTGTAACTAGTTTTTCCATTGAACTGAATGCACAGGCATTTAATATATATGTCATTAGGCATTATAAAAGCTTGGTGCTGGAAAACTTTTTTTATAATTATCTGATCCTATACTCAATTTGCGTTTCAGGTTTCGATCAAAGAACACGGACAATGAAAATGTGTGAACTTGTCGTAAACTTACGATTTTGAATAAATGAAGTATTGTTCTAATGGCGGGCATGACAGTAGTTTGACTAGTTCAATGCTACTAGTGTTGACTTGTTTGTCTTCCTGAAAAAAGGTAAAAGTAAAATATTTCGCCTTATAACAAAAGTTTAGATTAGAAAAAATAATGATGTTCCACTCTCAGCCTGGCATTATGCACAAAACCGTGGAGGTTTTCAAAGTCGGCAGACCAAATTCAGTTTGCAGATGGTCTAATGACAAAGATTATTACATCACACTGCTTTGCAATAAACCACAGCAATATCAGAATGTAAATAGTGCAAGCACTTAGTTCTCATCTAACATGAACAAAAGCCAATAAAAAAAATCTTTACAAGTCCGTATCACACGGATTCTTAATTTCGAAAAAAAACATCAACCCTTTACAAAGTTTAAGGGTTTGTGATTGAAATAAATTGTGGGAAAAAATTACTAAATGTGTTCTTGTCATTAATATTGTTTCCTTGTTTTCCAAATAATCTACTCTGAACATGTGAAGTAACAGAAGCCAAACCTTCTCTGTTATTGGTCACTACGGGGAACATTTTGTACAGTTATCTTCAGCTCTTCTGCTGATTGGTGGCATTGCAGAACATTTTGATGTATTGACATTTTCGGGTTGACATGTTTATCTTCATTTGTTTCAAGCTTGCAACTCTTCTTGTCAAGACAACTTTTTATAAGGTCTCATTTCATCCGTGTTTTCATACATGTCTTATGTGATCACCACCAGATAACACCAACCCTTCCGGGAACCCTTTTAGGATCATTTTATGCATCACTGTGCATGTACATGTATGTGTTTTATAGTTCTGACAACAAGTAAAAAAAAAATCTGAAAACCGATCGTAAATGATGCAGCTAACGGAAAGCAGATGTTTTGCACAACATGTGAAATGTTTTGTCCTACAAGGATAGCCAGAGAGACATACAATTTTATTCAGGGCTGCACAAGCTTTTGTCTTACGAGGGTCCACAATGACTCAAACATCAACAAAACCTGTGTTTTGGCCAAGGAGACGCGACGCATGCAAAAGACGTCAGTGACATCGTCAAAGGGCTCTGAAAAATGAGTGCTGATGCTGTGGAAAAGTTGAAATATCTGTTTATTATGTGAAAAATGAGTGCTAATGCTGTGGAAAACTTGAAGAATCTGTTTATTGCTTGATGCTGATGATGACTGATGGGCAGTGGGATTGAAATGAATGATTGAAAACTGAATGTGACTATGAGTATCAAATGTCATAGATTGCATGTTGGTGACATTGATTATATTGATGAAAGCTCAGTTTGGATCTGGCTCTCATCAGATGTGTAATATTTGTGTTGCATAAGTATTTGTAATGAGAAATAGGTTGATAATCTTGAAAATGTTGCAGTGTTTCAGATCATACAGCAGATCTATTAAATAAAAAATGTCTTTCCTGATCAAATTTCAAAGACCCTAACTGAGAAGGTCTTGAATCATGATAATTTCTGAGAGTTACTAGTGAAGAATCAGGGGTTTTAAAATAAAGCCCAAGCGAGCAAGCAAAAACTTCCACTGGCAGCAAGAAAAACTTATCTACTTGCCCTTTAGACAACCTCAAGAAAATCCTTAAATTCGTGCGCTGCTAGTGAATGCATTGAAAACAAATTTGAGGAACAATATAGCCCACGCTCAATGCAAGCCAGTGACGAAGCCATGATTGCTTACAAGGGAATAACAAGCCTCAAACAATATTTGCCAATGAAGTCCATAAAACATCAGGGATCAAGGTGTGGCTGAGAGCTTATTCTATTTCGTCGTATAAGTGCAAGTTCAATACTTATGAAGGGAAAGATGACAGACCTGAGAAGGAGCTTGGGCACATGGTTGCGAAGACCCTATTTGATAGGACATTTATGACAAGAATTTTTTGGTTCTTTTTTAAAACCTTTTTTAATAGTGTTACCCTCATGGAAGACCTTCTTGAAAGAAAAACATTTGCTTGTGGAACTGTTTGGAGGAATTTTAAAGGTTTTCCAAAGGAGATCATCCAATGACCAGAAACTAAGAAGTTAAACTGTGGAGAGACCATGTATCAAACAAAGAAGTGCACAGTCGGACAGTAAGATACTCTGGTTCTAAATTCAAAGTGTCTGCCAGAAAGCTCTGATGATATTGTTACACATGGGACCAAGTCCCTGAAGGTGCTGCTCCACCATTATGGTGCAGAAAGAACTTGTTGATCTGACATCTGTCGGGCCACTTATTGACAAAGATGGAACAACAAGTAATACTTTGTAGCTTAAATTTCTCTTGAACTCTTATAAGAAACTCACTATGGAAGACTTATGCAAAGCAGTTTTAGTGAATGAAGTGCTTATATCAGAATTTCCAAATTTTACAATCCTTGCAAACATTGCTTTAGTAATACTGGTTTCCCGTGCTGCATTTGAACAAGGTTTTTCTTGCAAAAACTGGATCAAGACTGCGCAAAGAAACAGGCTTGGAGAAGAGAAATTCGCCAATTTTATTTTGTCAAGGTCAAAGCAGTTCAAGCACATTTGTCAAAGGCGGCAGCCAAAATTATAGGTGTACCACAGTACTGTAGCTAATTGCCATGTGTCTGCACTGTACAAACTTTTAAACTTTAAATGAAAACTTCAGTCTTATAGTATTTGACTGCTGTGCATGTGAGCTCTGATCAGATGTTGTTGAGCAAAACAATATAAATATTAAGCTTTGGCTGTAAGGCCAGACTTTTTATCTTCCTTTGTTTATGGCAATTTTTTTTCAAAGATCAAATTCCAAGAGCTGGAATAAAAATAAAAACAAAATGTCTCAAAACAAAGACATAACATGAGGTAATGACAGGATTTTATAAAGTTTACAAAAATATGTATCTTATAGTCCTAATGGTGCTTGAACCTGGACTATCGTAAAACTGAACAAAATTTGTCAAGAACGTCATTCTCCTTAACATATTTAAACTGTGTATAGAGGATATTTAACACACGGATTCCAAAAGATATGGATTTTATCTTCGAGTGGCAAAAATATCTCACTAATATGAAATATCTTATGCACACAAATAATTGCACAGTACGATCGATGTGCTGCATCCAAAAGCGGTTGAATTTCTTCACCTAAGAACTAAGAACATGTCAAGCCTTTGTTAAAAGAAAAAGACCAGGAAGATAATTTCCAGTTGTATCAACAAAATAATTGGTTGGAGAAAATTCACTATTTGCTTACAACATTAATGTGAAGAAGGAGTGAACTCGAACAACACTCGAAATTTCAGGCAGAATTTGAAGTAAATCAGTTCTGTTCCCAGAAGAAAGAATTAGTTGGAAAACTCACGAAAATGAAGAAGCAAGATGAGCTGTTGAATAATATTGGGTGTAAAATTACTGATCGCTTTTTGTGCTGAGTAAAAGATAAAGTTTAAAAATATTCCTCGAATCGATCGTTGCCGGAAAGGATCAATGAGAATGACTGCATGATAAATGATTCGCAAGTCCGCAGGTCTGCAAGCCTGCGGTGCGGTCTGCAAACGGATCATTTGTTGAGACTACAAAAATTATCAACTTAAACTTTGCCTCGCCCAGCGGAAACACTGATATATAGCTGATATATACCACTGTGAGTGCCCAAGTTCAAAACAGCTCTTCAATGAATTAAAATAAGACAACGCACTTACTCATTTACTGTAGTCATGATCCGTGGCACAGCGTGCATCGTGTGATCTGGTCAATATGTCATCTCTGCAGTTCTCCAAAGCTGTATAGACAGTTACTTTGTAGCTCTATGTTAAACATCCCCGTTATTTCTCAGAGAAAAAGTAGCATTTCTCGATAAACAACTCCATCACTTGCACGTGCATAGTACGCCGCCATTTGTAACATTCCCATGCTGTCGAGTGGCACGCTTTCATTGTTTTAGTAGCCAATGAGTGTGTGCCGCTTAGTGAGCCTTGTTCCATATTTGGTATAGAGCTCCGGCGAGGGAAGGGGGCGGGGGGGGACTAAGGCGCGGGAATTTGTGCCAGTGACACAAACTTTTGTCAAATGCCCGCGGGTCGACCGCGGAAAAGTCCTGAAATACATTTTTTTTATTAAGAACTAGTAAAATTTTGCCCAGGCTCAATTTTCTTAATTTTTTTTCAACAATGTGAGGCTCAAATTGTTCTTATTTTGTTCTTAACTGCAAGGTTGAAAATCGACTTAAAAGGCCTTCCGGTGTTTATGTGTGTCCAGTTTTTAGTTCAAGCACATAAACACATGTAAAATTTTGTTCTTTTTACAGCGAATGACAGTACATGTAGTTGTTACAGTTGGAGTATACTTGTATTAAAATAATAAGTAACGAAATTTATTTAATGTGTGATGCTCTGTTTGATGACAGCTTGCCACACTCATTTTGCTGGGGTTTTTTTTTTCATTTTTACGCTCATTTTGCTATTTTTCATTTTTATTTTTTTAAAATTTCATTTCAGCCTCAAATTGTTCTTAATTTGTTCTTATTTTTTTGGGCGATTTGAGCCTCACTGTGTGGGTTCTTAATTTAAAAAATGAGTAGAGTTGAAGGTCTCCACCCCAGGAACACAAAACAAATCAAATTTCCTAACCCCCGCTACGTGGCAGTCGAACAGAAAGCCGGTTTTTGACTTTAATTGGTTTTCTTGAAGCTTGAGCTGAGTGGTTTTTTAAAAAAAACGTGTGCACTGCTTCTCGTCCATGGGAATGTTGGAAGAAAGAAAAAGGCAAGAAACCTTTTTTCTTTGTTTGCACCAGCTGTTACTTACCATACATCACCATCATTCGGTTCCTTCCGTGGAAAATTAGTGGTTATGCCACCTTCTGTAATCGAGGTACAAGTTCACCACTGCACTGAATGCAACAAATTCATGATTTTATTGATATTAGGATATGCACCATAAAGACTAGACTCTTCTGCAGGTAATAGTCTATGGGTCAATGAGACCGGAGACAAACGTAGGTCAACATGAATACATGTATGTCAAATCTTTTCAAGGTGACGTAATTATTGCCATAATGTCGCTCTGAAAAGCCACGGTTTGAGTTGCCTGCAAGGAGAGACGGCTACAAAAGTTCTATCAGTGAGTCACAGCATTCCTCCAGTATCTGCAGGCGCTTAGGCTGGGGGGGTGGAGTGCGTAGGGTGCGCTCGCACCCCCTACGGGCCGAAAAAGTCCGCTTGGAAATTTCTTGTTCGGCTGAAAATGAAAACTTGTGAAAGAAAACGTCAAAGATGAATTGTCACTGTACCCAGTGTTCTTTTCGCTGTTGATTGCTTAAAACTGTGTTTGTATTATTAACTTGTCTGCCGAGACCCACTGACTACGAAAGAATTAATTCATCCATCCAAACAGTCCAGTATTAAACGCGGTGCTCCAACGCTTGGTTTTGACAACCCATCGTTAACAATCGCCCGAACATTGACAAGTTATTTTCCACAATACATGTGACTTTTCCGGCCATACAGATAACACAGCAACTAGTAAGTCCGCTGTCTCCAGAAAGGGTGGGGTCATCTTTTGGCTAGCGTGACTCCCAAACACTAAAAATGTATTATATTGCTGATACAATCACTTCTGAATACTTCGCTCTTTACCGACTTGTACTGTGATCTTAATAGCCCGTAGGTTGAACAGTCTACGCTGTGTGTCTTCGGCAACTACAATCATGGTCAATAATGTTGAGACGGCCCCCCTCCCCCAGCAACAGTGCTGAGTAAACGCTATTAAACCGACAAGAAGAAAGACTTTTTTGTGCAGTCAGAGTTTCCAACATTGAAAAGGGGGACAGAGGGATCAAAGAATTGTTTTAATAACGTTTGACCGTTTTCATAATTTTAAAATTGTTTTAAGATTAGAAAGTACACTATTTCGGCTTACATAATGACTTCGTCCCAACGACTATTGACCATAATTGTAGCATAGCGTATCATTAAAAACGTTATTTATTTGGTCCCGGTTCTTGAAGTATACGCACCCTCCCCCCCCCCTCCCCCCACACACACTCAAACAAAATCCTTGCTACGCCTGTCTGCTTATCAGACTTTTGCATTCAGGCATCGAAAATACAGAAGTTAAATTTGTCAATTTTGAACGAATCCAGTGCAGATCTACCTGTGCAAGATTGAGTAAGTGCTGGGCCTCACTTTCAAAAACTACCAAACCTCAAGATCAGCTCATCGTCAAGATGGCGCAAGTTCTGTAAGCATGCTCCAGACTTCTTGCAATGTTCGTTCCGTTCCCACGCTCGAATCAAATTGCTCGTACCCGGGCTTGTCAACGATGAAACTGAGTTCCCTTCGGAAAGGACAAGTTTGTCGAATGCCCCACTAAAAAGTAATGAAAGTTTTCAAATCACTACCCTTGCCTGTATCGGTTTACATCAAAACCCAGCGCGCTACGATAAAAAATAAATAAATAATGCGCATACTCAAGTTGCCTGTTTTCTTTGTTGATAAAATGGAAAATAGGGAAAAATGAGGGAGGGGAGAATAAAGAGGGGTAGCCCAAGAGAAACAACCTTAGCTTTGTTAAAATCGTTTTAGCTTGTGCTTTACGTAATTTAAAAAAATTGGCCGTATAGTTTGTAGTGAACTCACTTACCGCTGGTTGACATACGCACAGTTATCAGTTTATTCAAGAGGTTTATTGATTAGGCGTACATCACATGGGGTCGTAACCAGTCAGTGGGGTGAGGAGGGAGGGGGGGGATGAGGAGGAGTGGGGGCATCATGTCTTCTTAGTTTCGTAAGTAACGTGTTTTTTTTGTTGCTAGATTTTTTGTTTCAGTCTGATTCCGACTTTGGGTCACCTTTTATTTTCAGTCTGCTTGCTTACTATTATTTTTCTTTCGGGATTTATTCCGGTAGCTCAATCAGTACTTGTACATTATTAACCTCGAACAATTAATCCTGGCCTCTTGGGTGTTGTTTCCCTGCATGAAACTTGTTCTATAAGAACTTGTTGTTTAATACACCCTTTTCTCTATGCTGAGCATGCACAAGCTTTCTGCCGTAATCTTGGCAAAACAAAAACAGTCAAAGAGAAACCAAGATTGTAATGTGAAACCTCATGAGTCCAATTTTCCGTGAAATTGTTTTGAAACACACTTTACTGCAGCGTTATCAGTCGCATGATCCTTAGTTCCTTGAACAATAACTCATTAATTGCAGCTAAGATGTCTTAAGATTTTGGTTTCTGACTTCAACTCACATTTCGCCTCTCCACAGCATTTTTCAGGAGCTTGACCGAGGCGCGAACAGCCTTGGTGCTGACACAGGCAGACAAATCTAACAGTGCGAGTTGTCATGGAATTTTTACACTCGGTGATTTGCAACGGTGAGTTAGGCCACGTGACGTCATGAAATTTGCACACTCGGTGATTCCATAT
>JAOBRG010124326.1:6960-19277 GCA_027574985.1 Umimayanthus nakama | reverse complement strand
GTAAAAAGAAAAAAATAGCAAAATGAGTGTGGCAAGCTGTCATCAAACAGAGCATCACACATTAAATAAATTTCGTTTATAAATACTTATTATTTTTATATAAGTGTACTCTTGTCTTGAACGTACACACGTTGTTGAACTGAAAACTGGGCACACATAAACACCGGAAGGCCTTCAAGTCGATGTTCAACTTTGCAGTTAAGAACAAAATAAGAACATTTAGCCTGGGCAAAATTTTACTTGTTCTTAATAATAAAAAAAGTGTATTTCAGTGTTTGTCTTTCTGTCTGTTATATACCGTAACAATGCAGTGGCTGCACAGTCCTCTGTTTTGTTTGTATATACATGTTTCATCAACGCATTTTCACGTTACATATCAAAAACCAGCCATTTGTCCGACATTCAGTTTGTTCGGCCGTATGGCTGCAATCATAAAATTGTATAAACCAAATTAAAACAAGTTTAGAAAGGCTTAATACTGTTTCAACTGTCTTGTAATCTGCTCTACATCTATATGCCAGGTATAGAAGGAAGCAGTCTTGGTCTGAGTCCATTTCGCAGCTCTTTTGGAACCCTTCATTCGAGGATTTGACAGAAGGTGAGTTATTTTTATGATTCGATCAGAGCTTTATGTTGGAAATGGAATGTCCAGTAAACAGTAATTAATTTGAAGGTTTTCAGGAGCTAGTTTAAGTTTCATGTAGATCGTAGAAACAACGAACTGCTTCTTAACGTTTTTAGCTGAAGATCAATGCTGGCTCCTTTTTCTATTTTTTAAAACTTTTTAACATCTTAAGTTTATAGGAAATCAACTCTAGGCTTTTGCCAATTATGCTTTTTTTTTCTAAACAGAATGCTATAACGCTCAATGCTCAACTTTCTCCCTAAAATGCTAGTGAGTATTATCAAAAGTTGCTATAACGCTCAATGCTCAACTTTCTCCCTAAAATGCTAGTGAGTATTATCAAAAGTTGCTATAACGCTCAATGCTCAACTTTCTCCCTAAAATGCTAGTGAGTATTATCAAAAGTTGCTAAAACGCTCAAAAAATGCTTGTCTTAAGTTTTTTAAGATCATGCTGATGCAAAACAAGTAAAACTCAGTTTTGGAGGCTGGACATTTTCAGTTTTGTTAAAAGATTTGTTTTTGAAGCGATAAACAGACCCTTTTCACGGTTCTTGAGGCATTTGAAAACCTGACGTTAGCATTCTGTAAGCGTCAGAAATTGAAACAGCAGGTCGAAGTTAGTAAGTGCCAAAAATTTGGGGAGTTAATATTGACAACTGTCGATCTTGTAAAGTTGGTCGAGCAGGTTAAAGATTAGCTCTGTTAGCAGGTTAAATTGGAGTAGCTGTAAAACACGGTGGCGCTTTACTTTCAGAGGAGAGACATGCGGAGCTGTGCTATGCTGAGTGTTTACTGCAGAGGGCGCTATTAACGTTCATCCAGGTACAGTGTATAGGCCCATTAAACCGATCTTTCTGGTGGTTGTTTGTCTATTTGATGTACAACTGAACCCAATTTTAATAAGAAGACTGCCGATAATGAAGTCGTCAAACCGGGTTATAACTTATAAGTTTCAGAAATGCGAAAAGCCATACAGAAAGCTGACATCTTGTGGGAACTATAGGCCCGTTTGTGAGATTTTTGAACTGGGTTCCAAAACTCTGTCGTCATCGGAAACTCGAACACACTTGCTTAAACTTTGATGTTTGTAGGTTTCTAGTTGGTCTTTTTTGTCTGAAGACGTGAAGTTTAGTACAAAAGTTAGTATCCTGTGATAGTCTTGCAAAGTTTACATGCATTATTGCTAATGAGAAAACACGTAAACAAAGATTGGTTTATAATTGTGTTGCATTAAAAAAGAATTCCCTACTTCTAGTCCAAGTACACAAAAATAAGTATAATAGATCAGTTCTACACAAGAGTAGTCCAAGAAAACCTGATTCCGGAGTGTAGTTCTTAGTGGCCTTTACAGACGGCAGATAATTAATGTCAAGTAGCCAAAGCTTTAGATTAGATAGATACTTCATAACTAATTTGTTCGATGAGTGAAATCCAAAAAATTTTACTGTATTTAATATGTGGAGGTCATGTTGGTTTGCATGTATCTAAGTTCTATATACGGTGCAAATTGATTACAAAGTGCAATTTTCCCTTCGCCTCAAGTCACGTTCCTTTTTTATTAAATAAGTACCAAATATGCGTGGCAAGCGGTGAAAAAACAAATATTGATTGTAATAGCGCCTGTCTGAACTAGATGTATTGGACGGCGAGGGCGATTTTTTTTTCTACGCCCACTTCAAGATCACGAACGCTTACTAGAACTGCGACATTGCTTAAACTAAGACTCGTACTTAGAAAATTTTCAAGAAAAAAGTAGTAGTTTAAAACGCTGAAGAAAGGAGGGTATGACGAGTCTCGAACGTAGACCTTATAAACAGAAGTCATTATTGACTACCACAACACTTACCCATCATTTCGCTGCAAAAAACACGATTTTATGTTTGTCCATCCAAAGTTCTTCCAAAAGTAACCCTGATCCAACCCTCTCATTCCCTAACTAACCATAGATAACCATGAACAACCATCCATAGCCCTTTGATATGAGTTTACGAATTATAAATCAGCCGTGACAGTCCGCTATCTTGAAGTGGGCGTAAAAAATGAATTCGCACGGCGAGGTGCCTAAAATTAAAACTCTCATTTTCCTCACGTTCGACACCCTGCAGAGCTTTATATCAAAGATTTTTGACGGTTGCAGGCAGCCGTTTTGAAAGGCTTCAACGGTAAAAGTCGTTTAGTTATATCTTCTTTGAAAAAGTTACGGTATTATGAAGCAGCTGAGAGTATGCATCCCGGAAACTGGATAACTTTATCGGTCGTACGATTCTTCTTGTCAAATGCTCATCTTCCTCGTGTTTTGATTATATCGGACAATCAGATGGGAGGCAGCGTTTCTTCTTCTTGGTTAATAAACGAAGTCAAAACCTTATCCAGTGTCGTAACTATTGTTCCCAACACCTGTGAAAGGAAGAACATCGGCTAAGATTTAGACTTCCTTTCAGTAAACATGTTTCGTACGGGCCCTGGAAATCCTGGAAAACCCTGGAAATTTTTTGAAACCCTTGAAATCCCTGGAAGCCCCAGGAAAAGCCCTGGAATTTTTTTGTTAAGCTCTGGAAAATCCCGCAGAACTTTATTGAAAAAAGACATTTGCAAAATGGTGTATTTTGTTGAATTCATTACAGTTTCATCTGTTTTGAACAATTCATTGTAAACGTTACTTTCATTCTTGAATATTCAAGAGCCCTGGAAAAGCTTTGGAAAAATAGGGTAAAACAGCCCTGGAAAACCCTGGATTTTTGAATTTCTGAAGATGTACGAACCCTGTTTAAATAACCGGCCGTGATTGTTTTGTTTTTGAGTGGCTTCTATGAAGCAGTTTTTGTTGTGTATTGCGTACTTGTAAGGTTCAAAGGTTCATAACGTTGTGCAGGTGTAGCGTAAAACTTATGCGGATACTTTTCTTTTGGTTTCGAGTGTTTTTAATCACTATGGTTCTCTGTAAGATTTACATGTATATTCACTTACTGACGTGACAATCGTTTTCAAAGGATGAAAACTTGATCAGTTTCATCAGAGGTGGACTGAAGATCCGGAGTAGCTACCAGTCTTATAAGTAAGTGATTAATGTTAATAGTGTTACTTACATCATCAGTGTCACCTTCATCATCTGGTTGTTTAAACTTGAGGAACTCGGTTACAGTAAGAATTACTGTTGTCTACTCTACAGAAGGCGGTGAAAAGTACACTTTCTGTTTCTTTCAACTCGTTGCTTGAAGGTCTCATACCTTTTTCCAGACGCTTATCAATATTAATTAACATCGATTTCATCGATCATGTTTGTCAGCATTTGGGTTTTGTTCAGATCAACCTTTATCAATTATGCAATTATTGCTGTCAATGTTTTCATAAACATAAGATTTTTTTTAAGAATTGTCAAGCGATGATAACCAATAGATCAGCGCACTTCAGCATCATCATCATAGGTATTATCATCATCACCATTGTTATCATCACTGTCATTTTTACTACCACCACTTTGTATTTTGCATCATTGTCGGTGTCATGTCATACTCTAGTGTTTTAAAAAGGGATATTTTCTATAAATTCATTGTCAGACGTAGCTCAGTTGGTTAGTGCGCGGCCTTCGGAGCTGGAGGTTCCCGGTTCGATTCTCGATGACTCCAAAGTCTGCTTCGACTTCCTTCTGTGTAGTTTGAGCTTTAAATACCCGTAAAACGGAGCACTAACAGAAGAAGGGGGGTGAAGTGCGCACCGAGGGCCACAAGTTTGTCAGCTATTAACTGTCACTTGTTACCCTCGTTAAATAAGGTTGCTGTACCTTTTTATGACCGTTTTCGTAATCAGTGGATTTGATTTTCGTTAGCATTTGTTAAGGTAATCAGCAGCTCTTTGGCCTTGTTATTATCATTATCATCATCCCCTTACTCACCATCGTAATCGTCATCATCGTATCATCACTATGCATCGTGCTCATTACCGTTGTCAAAATGCGTTTGCTTTTTATAAGGACTTGCCAACCTATGATAACCGGTAGAGCAGCCAGTCTTCTACACCATTATAAGCACTATCACCGCCATCGTTACAATGTTGTTATTATTTATTTGTTTATTTATTTACCGTTGTCGTCTACACTCATTAAAATTTGAGTATTACAGACGTCAAGAAAATGGCTGAAATAGAAAAAGTTTGCATACATTGAAATAATTAGTTTGTGACAAAACAGACTGCTTGCTCAAAGGATTTTACAAATGTAGAGCTGGTGATCTGGGAGGGTAGTTTGTTCCATTCCTTAATTGTTCTAGGGTAGAAGGAGTACTTGAAATAGTCACAGAAACAGTAAGGTAATAGCGCCGCACACAGATACTATTTTTAGTACCAAAACTCAGACAAACAACCGACATCGAATCTCATGGGATTTCTAATGTTCCATTTTCTTTTGTTAGAAATGCAAGAATAAACAAGAATATAAGTATTATAAACTCAGACATGACTTTGACGTCATCTGTGCGCAACGCTATTAATAAAAGTGTTCAGAATGTCTTGTGTAATAGTTGTGGTTTAAGGGGCTGGAGTTGGTGATCATCTAACTGTGTAATTTGCGTCTTTAACGATGTTGTCGTTATTGTCATCATTTGGTTTAATTTTTGTTAGGACTTGTCAAGCTATGGTAAACAGCACAGCAGCCGGTCTTCATCAGTCTGCACAGAAGGTCGATTTTGAGGGAGGAGTGAATATGGGCGTTGGGTCGTTCAATTTAGTAAGTTAAGACTTGTTTAGATTTGTCAGAATACCCCTTCTTACAGCGAACAGTGAACTTGAATGGCTCAAATGAAACTTTTATTTAAATGACTCTTTACGTAATACTACTAATAGAGTCCAGGTCTGTAAGCAACAACAAGCAACGAATTTTTGTTATTTACTCCTCTGAAGAATGTTTTCTAAAACCTTTGCAATACGCATTTTTTTTTAAACTTTGGTAGTGCAATAAAGAAATACTTAATAATCTGGCTTTGTGCGTCTGGCGGGCAACGACAAATTTTCAGTGAAGCTGTAAAATACCATCTCTGGCGTTTTAAAAGTGATATCTTCTATAAATTCAGTGGAAGTATTTTTGTTTGGGAAAGAGGGGACAGTTAGCCCCCCCCCCTTCTCCAATCCCCTCCCCCTATGTACGGAACTGAAGTCCTCTCTATCAAGCTCCCACTGTCCCAACCTCGCTTTCAGGCAACAATAACCACAACTTATTTAGTACTTTGTAAAATTTTAGAAGAAAAGGACAGTCAGATTTAAATAAAGACAATAGATGGGCACCAGCCATTTAGAAATAGCGAGAGCTTATCTAGCTAAATGGCTAGGCCAAGTGTAAATTTGTCGGAGATATCATGTTCATGGCCGAATACCTCGATACGTGACAAACTCGAAACTGAGTCATTAAAAACAAAACGGCAATTAAGTAATGACAATCAAATGTAAAAAACAAGCAAAAAAAGAGCAAACAAACAAAAAGACACAAATTGCAAGGGTAAAAGCTAAGTGAAGAAATATTTGCAAAGACAAGATACTATACATCATGTATCAACTTCCTATGATAATTGTCCAAGTAAGTTGTGTTACTATTTGCTGCAAAACATGCACCAAACTGGAAGTTCCATTTTCAAGTTTATGATCCCTATATAAACCTTACTGGTGTATTAGTTTCTGTTTAGATCTTGACAGAATCCATCTTCAAAATAGAGACACTGTTTAAAGTGATATTCAATACATTCAAGGCCGACTGAAAGTTGTTACGAATTCTTGTTTGCAGTTGCTATCTCTGCTGCCACCGAAAATATTAAAACTTCTGGAGTGGATTGGATTTTCTGGCGACAAGGTACGTCAAGGTACAAGTGCGTTTCGGATCACTAGTGCAGGAAAACGTACTATAAGTTCATTTTTTCCTTTTTGTGGATACGTCTTTTTAGACGCCAATTAAGAAATCGCACCGATAGCACTGGCAAAGTCACACGACTAGCGTTTCTTTAATCTCTTGCACAAAAAGAGTATCCATATTTTCATAGTTTTCGAGTGTTGGCAGGTGCATAAGATCTTTCCAAACACTAAGAAATTTTTAAAACTACAGTTATGAAGAGAGGAAACAGCCAAACTGATTGCCTCGTGAGGAAATAAGTTTTTGTAGCTCTTTATTCTCGTGTGAAGTGCGCTTAAGATACTGTCTTACGTCCGTATTGTCTATTTTAGAACTCTTCTTTTGTGAGTCAGGTTGGTCGAGTGGTTGGCACTCGCGCCTCCAACCGGGTTCGAACCCTGGAATTCGCATGTGGGCTGAGATTTGGCTGATCTCAACCTGACTTCGAGGGTTTTTCTCCGGGTTCCCGGTTTTCCGTAACATCAGCCTTAACGCTGAGATCTGTGCCGTTTCCCCAATTAGTCCCATGGCTAAATACTTTGAGACATAAATAAAGTTATTTATTTGTTTATTACTTATTTTATTCAAAATGGACAATGAAACCACCGAAACGTGATGAATGAAACGAGTTTTAACCTAAGAGAAAATACGTTTTTACAAAGCTAGCTAAAACCCGATTTTTCTAATTCCCGTGTCAGTATTACGGCCTGGAACAGCTGGAGAAAGGCTGCAAGACACAAAGCCTGCGCTCTCCGATGTGTGCTATGGTACTGCTGGCCTACCATACCGTGGTCTCGTACTATTTGGGTAAGTGTGTGGTGGCGCTGACTACGCATGCGTGCGAGATAAGATAGCCAGCGGTAATCTCTGGTCAGATTTCTAAAATGGCGTCTTGAAATCCGATTTTTGCAGGAAAATTATGAATGATAATTTTCTTCGACTAAAAAAACTTACAGTTAAACCTTCTTAGTGCATGGATGGAAAAAAAGCAAGATAGACAGACTCGGTTCTTTAAAACCCTTGTCTTTTGTAAAATTTTGTTGCTACTTCTGGCTGCATGAGTATTTCAAAAAGCGGAATGCGTTACCTTGCTCGGAACGCCTGACTAAACCGAACATTGGGCACATCTCAGAAAACCTAGCTGACAACATGCACATACTTGGGTTCCCTTGATCCTTGTTAACCTTGGAAAGCATTGGGTTTGGAAGAAAATTCCAGGCTTGGAAAGTCCTTGAAAGTCTTCAAATTGGTTGTGGCTTGCACCACCAAGAAAAGAACTTTAAAATTTTCGAAAAATGATAAGGTGTTAAAGTAAGGTGTTACTTTTGCAAACGGTTCTTGAGATTGATAAGAAAAAGTTTTAGAAAGTCCTTGAAAATTAAGAATAAACATGATACACACACGCGTGCGTATTCGCAGACAGACAAACAAATACACAGACAAACGCAAGAGCTAACACATACTTTCCCACTGTGTCTGTGATGGTATTGTCAGTTGGAAACTTCATTTCCCCTGAAGAAACACAACATTCTATTCAAATATATCCCTTTGCTTCGTTGTCTTCCAATGTTTTCTTATTTTTATCTGATACAGGGATAGGCGATGGGGACATTGCTCTTGCAGAAGAAATAATAGAACCTTTTCTTAAAGCCTTTCCAAAGGTGGGTAACTCAAAAGCGTTGCGCTTCGATTGTTACAAATTTTATTTGTTTATGCCCCGATATTTTTGAAAGCAGTGATTGCAACTGAAATACTTCTATCATAATGCTCGGTAAAGTACGTTCAGAATACACACATAACTTTTGCTACAAATAACTCAAGCGCAATTCTAGTTTGTTATTGTTGTTATTATTATTATTATTATTGTTGTTACAACTACCATCATCACTCTCATTGTTATTACTTTCTAGTATTGTTATTCCTTTTTTATTGTTATGTTAATATTTTATTATTATTATTATTATTATTATTACTATTATCTTTATTATAATAATTTTTATTAACAATAGTAGTAGCAGTAGTAGTAGTGGTGTTATTATAATTTTTTTTCATGTCGATGTCGAATTCGTACTCAGTACCAGATTTTTTTTATTTCCAGTTGTCTTTATTACTTAGCCTCGTTTCCAGTCAAACGCTCGGTTACCTTTCAACACTGACCTCGTATAGTTTTCCTGGGGCTTGATCTATATGTAGATTGTTGGCTATTGACTGGTTTATTACTTACCTTTCCCAGGGTGCAATCTTCCTGTATTATGCTGGCCGCACCAAGCAAGTGCAGGGCAAACTGGACCAGGTGCGTTCATCTTTGTGTTTTTGGCCCTTAGCTATCAAACAAGTGCGAGCCTCACAGTGTTCTTAATTCTTAATTATACCGGTGCAGACAGTTTTGATAATCTGATCAATCTTTTGTTTTCAGGCCATCCAACGATACAACGATTCTATATCCACTCAAATGGAATGGAAACAGTTCCACCACATCTGCTACTGGGAACTCATGTGGTGTTATAGGTAGTTAGGATGTACAGCATGTCTGTCTGTCATCTGTTTGCATACATGTCTGTCTGTTTCTCAGTTTCCTTCCTTTTTGTTTGCCAGTTTGCCTGTCTTGTCTTCAAATGTGTTTGGCCGTCTTTTGGTCATACCTTTTTTGTATATATTTCTGTGCATCTGCATGTATGTTTACCTGTCTGCCACTCTGCATGTTTGTCAACTTGCCTCTATCTTGTTTTCTGTTTGGTGTCTGCTTCAGCTCTGTTTTTTTAACTTGCATCTCTAACTTGTTTTTCTATCAGTCAGTCAGCCAAATTAATCAGTCTTTGTTGTTTCCTGTTAGCCAGCCATTCTTTTCCTTTGTTTCGATCCGTAATTTTTGATTAATCACCTGCCTCTTCCAGTTCTTACCCATTTTTCGACTTTTCTTGCCTGGATAGATCCATGGATTGGTTTCGTTACTTATTTGACTTTCTTTGTTTTATTACTACTCTTTCTATTCCAGTCTCGAGAACAACTGGGCCAAAGCGTACCACTACGTGGCCATTCTGCAGAGGGAAAGCCGCTGGTCAAAGGTACAGTGCTGTACTCTGCCAACAAGACTTCCTCTTCACTCTTTAATACTCGACCTTCTAACTTTGTATTTTTGGCTTATTTAAGGCTACCGTTCATGTTGGAACGGATGAAAACTTCGGATATTGAGATATTCGCAGAATTTAAGAAACATGAAGTGAACCTCTAGTAAAAAAATCAATACGTCTAATAGGTTGCGAGATATGACGAACGAAAGTTTTTACCGGAAGTCAAATTGTATGATGGGCGGTGAATTTTTCGAGACATGTTTTGGCTAAAGCTACGAAAATGTAAAGGATCAATGCTCCCTCAATTTTTAACCTCATGCCATCAAATTTGGCTATTTGATAAAACAGTAGCCGAAAATGAAAACCGTCCTGGCGAATTTGAATTCCGCTCCAATTAGTTTTTATGACTAAAACAGTGCAGTTTTGTTTGCTGCAAAGAGGCAACTTTCTAAAGTTGTCATATCTTAGTGTCGCATAACGTTTTGCAGACAGTGTACATGTATCAGAAGGCCGCCTTCAGAGTGATGGCCAGGGAGATGAATCAAGAAATACCGAAAGAAATCGACCGTGGCGAGAAAGACTCAGAGGAATATTTATTCAGGTTTGTGAAAAAGATGATGAACTCGAAGGCTGGTGGTGAAAATTAGTTGGGAAATGCGAGTTCAAAACTACCGTTATCATATTATTAGAGGAATGGCGGTGGTGTATGTTAAATCGTTATCGCTATCGATATTACTATCAACAACAATTTTGTTTTCCGTTTTGGTTGCAATAATAAAGACTATGAGTACGTTCCCAAAATGACCATAAAAGTAAAAGATCGGGAAGCCAAATTACATTGAATTAAGTTAATGTTGTCACTGTGTTTATGTCATTTCTTCAACTATATCCAAAACATGTAAAGAAAACACAACTGACAGTCTCCTCTCTTTAATATTTATAGCATGCATGAGATAGATTTTGTACACGTTCCAAACCGACTCGAAGCCAAGAAGTGCTCACAACGGTCGAATTACTGTTGGTTCCCATTTCCATAGGCACCTCCCAGACTATAAACAACGTATTGCAGGCAAGTCAATTCCATTCGAGAAGTTTGCAGTCCACAAAGCGCAAAAGTATTTTAAACAAGACAAGCGTCTCTTCCTTCCTGGACTGGTGAGTTGAGTTGTTCGGATTCAAAATACGTTACTTAGGTCGCTTTTCACTTTTCCTGTCTGTCGTGTCCGACCAGTTGGTTCTTTTAAAAAGTGGGACGCACGAGATCTCAGAATCGTGAATCAGAGCCGCTCAGTTGTTGTGCTCCTGTCGGCCAAAGCGCGGGAAATAAAAGAGCTGACTGTTGTGGCGGGAAAAATGTACGCGCGCGCTTTTGACCTTTCTACTTGCCAAATGGAAAGCATCAGTCCTGAATCAGTCACTGGATTGACTGAAACGCCCCGTCGAGGCTCAGATGTACAAACTTGTAAACATTTTTACAGCACAGATTGTGTGGGGCTATAAACACAATTGCCGCACGGCAGCTTGATATTTTGTTCCTTGCTCTTAAGGTGGCGCTGTAGTTTTGAGTATGAAAACGTGGTGATTCCGCTTTAACTGTTAGCAAATGCAGTTTACCCTTGGAAACAAAAGATCTTATTTACTGGATTGGTAAAGTTTGGGGGGGGGGTATTTGAAAATTGGTACATTTTACGTCGTTTCTGCGTCACAAAATGCAATAAGTTTTGAATGCACTTTCATCTATCTTCATTCGTGGTTTTCCTTTAACTTGGCGTAACAACCTGCTTTTATCCCATCTGCACAGGAGCTGATTTACGTGTGGAACGGCTTCCGCGTATTGCAGCACAGACCGGAACTTGCCCGACCGCTGCTGGAACTGGTTCATCGAGCCCAGGAGCAGCTAGAGCAGTTCAAAGGTTCAATCAGTTCTTGTTTCGTCGTTCAGAGTTTTTGCCATGTAGACCTGTAGGTTGTTCAACTCTTCAGAAACGAAAAGTTGTCTAAACAATCCCAGAAAATTGGCGGTTGTATCAGTATATATAAATGCATGGACCGTTCAAAGGTTCACTCAGCTCTTGTTTCGTCGTTTGGAGTTTTTGCCATGTTATTCAACTCTTCAGAAATGAAAAATTATCTAAACAATCCCAGAAAATTGGCGGTTGATCGGTATATAATGCATGGACCGTGCAAGGTTCACCCAGTTCTTGTTTCGGCGTCGTTTGGAGTTTTTGCCATGTAGACCATTAGGTTATTCAACTCTTCAGAAATGGAAAATTA
This sequence comes from Umimayanthus nakama, assembly GCA_027574985.1. NCBI lineage: Eukaryota > Metazoa > Cnidaria > Anthozoa > Zoantharia > Parazoanthidae > Umimayanthus > Umimayanthus nakama. Next base: position 7,436 of record JAOBRG010124326.1, on the reverse strand, counting down.
TCCAAACAATCCCAGAAAATTGGCGGTTGTATCAGTATATAATGCATGGACCACGGAGCTACGATCAAAGTGGTGGGGCTGACAAGTGACTCGTGGCTAGCAGTAATTTGTGAAAGCTGTTTGCAACTGGACGCGTAATATAAATTAATTGTAACTTTTTCATTGTTTTGAACAATAAGTTTGAGTTGTTTTGTTGATAACTAATAAGTTTTTTGAAAATGAGTCTCTTTGTTAGATAAGAAATTGCGCAGTGCTTTCTAGTATTGTTTGAGTAGAGATCAGGCCTACCTTTTTCATTTTTGCAATGATGAATTAAGTATAAGCAACCTAAGGGTCCCAAGCGCATTACTTCCTTAATCTTTTACTTTTTTCCAATTTACCGGGTTTTACGGTATGAGAGTACTCAACGTCGCCAGATGTGCGTCAGTGCAACTGCGTCCAAGTCACCTTCTCCCGGAAAGTGTGCTATATAACTA
>JAOBRG010124215.1:8807-19287 GCA_027574985.1 Umimayanthus nakama | reverse complement strand
AAAAAAAAAATGACCAAAATTTTTGCTTTTTGGTCCGGTGTATCCATAATAGAAACCGACATTTTAGGTGATGAGGTTACCGCTACCCTTGCCCAACAAGAGAGGAAAATCATAATTTATGAAAAGGATTAAGAAACAAAGTTGTATATGTACAACACTACAGGCGATGCTGCACTTACGAATATTTGATGAGAAACAAATTATTTCCATGATTTTGTGCAGTATCCAAAATAAAAACTCTTCGTTTTTCCTCAGCCTCGGGTTCGATCTTAGCAAGTTCCTAAATTTCGGGTATTTTTCAGTCCCCGCTCTTACAAGAATGGTTCTTATAAAAGGGCTAGTGAAGCGTGTACATGTCGGGCCGAGATGGCAGTCAAGATCAAAACAAGTGTCTACATACTACTTTCTGCTAATATTACGGCCGCTCAATGAGTTCGGCCGTCAAATCATGCTCGTTTTAGTGGCGGTAATGAACAGAAAACTACAGTGAAAAATAAAAATCTTTCTCAGTTTTTCTTTCGTGGTTTCAGGCTTTGGTGGACGCCTTAACTGACACCGCAAAACCAATACTGTCAGTACTACAATTGAAAATACTAGCCGCGAGTTTCTGTTTATTTCTTAATACTCTCCCATGCACTTAAGCAAGAAGTGTTTCAAGATTATGCACTGAAGAAACAAATGAGAATGCTGTGCTGTACATTGCATTAGAAACTCTGTGTACGCGTAAGCGCACGTGCGCCTAAAATACTTTTCGTTGCACCTCGTGTTATTGGTAAAGAAGTACTGCACATGTAAGGTTAGTAACAATTAATTTGCTCGCAGAAAAATAATGTTAAACGTTTTAAAAATGCACGGAATTTAAAGTCTTGCCAAAATCGGCGATATTGCATTAAGATCAAGCACTCACAACTGACATCTCAGTTGCCTGCCTCCTTAGAGAGACCCCTGGTGACTTGGTGTAACCTGCTCCCTAGGACTAACTGAAAAACCAGTCTTAAAAGTAGCCTGAGCCTTCAAGGAATGGACACATAAATGACGTAATACACTAATAACAATAATAATAGTATTAATAATAACAAATTTTATTACACACAGAATTAAAAAAAGCTGCCACTTATCTACATTGGAGCTGTGTACGAAAATATCTTTATACAAGTATAGATAATTGTATAAGATAAATATATAGTTCTTTAAAACAGCTAACAATCCCCAGAATCTGACGCCAAATAAGATAATTCTTTTAAAAACCAAATTAACATGTGTAGCACATCAACAGGAAAAGGGTCTCCTGAAGCACATCAGAGAGACTAAAAATTACTCGTTGATTTTAATCCCAGTTTCATGCTAGTTATAGACGCTAGTTCTATAATCTTTTCACTACATAGAGAAAAGCTAATAAAAGAGGCGAGAAACTCAACTGAGCGAAATGCCGTATGAAGTTTTTCCTTCACTGAATCCGGCTCGAAAATTTGGCTTCTGCGCATGCTACCCCCCAAAAAATGATTACAATGTCACTTGATCGATCGAAAATTAGCCTTCTGAAGCATGTGCAGCTAAAAGACGACTAAATAAGGAACGTTGTCCATCAGATACCCAGTTGTCTGCATGAAACCGCTTTCTTGTTGACGCGCTACAAATAGACATATATACAATTGTATGCAAATAGACACATATGAACGTGTAAAATATCTCAACAATCTAATAAGTTTTAATAAACATTTTCGGTACTTTTTCTTTTGTAGCTACGTTTTCAAGAGGATCAGTTTGGACAAAGATCAGCGGTGAACCAATATCACACTTTTGATAAGGTTACACATGTAAAATACTTTTATCAGCCGAAGTCCTAGATCAAGTAAAAATACGATGACGTATTGTGTTAAAAACAAGAAAAAAAACATATATACATAGTTTCACAAATATAAAAACCTTGATCTACAGTTTAAGCTACAATTCTACAAAATCAATTTTGAACTTAATGTTACGACTAAAAATTTTCAACCTTGGTAAAAGGTTTCTTTTATGTACATTCAAATTTTATGGAAGGCAATCTAAGATAGCTGCCCTTCCTTGCACTTTCAATACTGTGCACTACTCATCATTTTAGTACTCTGCTCTATATCTCTACGGCTACATTATATTTTGCAGTCATTCTTCAATGGTTTCGCTGTTTATAATAGCTACAAATAAAAATGACTGTTGTTGGATGTGGTATCGACCTTTACAAATGGCAGGAACTAGACTACGCGCGCTCTCTCGACGATCTCCTGGAGGAAAAGAGGAGATTACTCGCAGTCTAAAAACAAGGGTTTAAAAACACAAATCTGTTTTACCTATAGCTTTTCTTCTTATCAACTGTAAATTATCAGCTAAAAAAGCCTTTTTGCTTGTTCAAAGTAGTTTTTACGCTGGAACTTAGAGGCGACGTCAGGAAAATTAAATTTCCCAACTGACGCTTGCGAAACTCATACTTTGACTTGTCTTCCTTACATATAAACATTGAAAATTTTCATTTACTCGAAAATTTTACATTTTTATTTTGTTTTCTCCTATCTGCGCCACATGTGGAATGTGGCTCGTAGTTAAGGCTTGTAGAGTACTATGTCCACCCGTGCCAGCACAAAACTTCACTTGCTCGTTTTGTGTGATCTCAAGTCAATGTCAAGTTTTAACTTTCAATATGGTTGAACAGTGTCTGCGGGATTTAACCGCTGACCAGTCAGTAAATGTCTTTGACGGTCTTCAGCACATCTTTTGCGATACTGCTTCTCAACTCAGTCCTCGGTTTCCTTTAGTTTCATTCAGCTTTCTGTTAGCAGCTTCGTATTCTGTTGCTTATACACTTTGGATCTAAAAGGAATAAAACACACTTAGTTAACTTTTAGCAGATTGGAAGATAACAGCTGCAATTCTGTCTATACATTATCCACACTCGAGCCCGCCCCTGCCTCTATCCCTATGTCGTCCTTTCCCCTTTCCCTGTGACAGGACGCCGCACACAGTATACAAGTAGATGTTGACCGTTGCACATGCGTGCAAAGCATTCGGGGGTTGAATTTCGGACAAAGCACGAATTCGCTTGCCCAGACTGAAACAGTTTGGTGAAATGAAGAGAAAGGGAACGACAAAATATTGCTGTGATCATGTCAGCTCTCCAATAGTGTATTTTCTGAAGAAAACGCGTATTGCTTCGGAAAGTTCCTTTGTCGAAGCGATAAAAGAATTAGACAAACTTCGGTAGTTTTTTTTGACATTCTCTGTCTTTGTTTTCAATTATTCTGACGTCAATTATGCGGCGTGTTCGTGTATTACTGGGGTCCTTGACCATATTCACTTCATTTCAGTTGTAATTATTAAGTATCTGTGCTCACTTAGATGGTGATTCTCCCGAAAAAATTCAGTTTACAATGTAAAGTGAAAACCAGTTGCAGAATTTTACACGCTTTAGGATTCCTACCGAGAACCAGTTGCCGTTTTAGTATATACGTTGTTTGATAAACAAGTTCTTGTTTGAATTCTGTGCAACTCAAAATAACTTTTTTGACAAAGCTGTGACTTAACAGCATGCAACAGCTTTGCTATTTATGCATAACCTTAAGAGAAAACGCAAGGCGTCTTCCCCCCTCCCCCCTGAGATCTAGCTGCACTAGTTGCACACTGAACATCATAACACTGTTCTCACATTTAACACACTTAATCTCACCTCGCTTATTTTTGCAAACGTAGATCTTCAGTCTCATGTTGTGGGTCTGGCAATGTCCACCACGTTTATGAAAAACGCTTCTTTTACTTCCCTTGGAAGTGCCTGTCATCAAGATATATTTATGTTGTTAATGTTATGTATAAGTAAGCAATTCGTTCCAGTTGTTCTCACAACAGCTTCGTTTTCCGGTAATTACACAAGTGTCACAAGTCTACGAAGCGTTGAACAAGTTATGTTGGAGCCTCAAGGATTTCGTTGATAACAGTGTGCTTTCGCAGCCGAAGAGGGAACCCTGAGCATTTAAATAAAGTTTTATCTATCCATCTGTATAACAGTTTTAACTTTAAAATGTTTGTGAGGATTCCATTCCACTTACTTATGAGGTAATAGGTCTCTCCTCTCTTAAACTTAAACTGCATTTTAGTTGCAGTGTATTCCTGGAATGTGATCGTTGAATACACGAGTTTAGTGGGGGTCAAGCAGTACAATATCTTTCTGTGGTTTGGGTTCTTTTTATCCACTGTGCATGTTTGGTATCCCTTCTTGTCCACCAGCCATATGTTCTCGTACAGTCTGGCAACACTGTGAGTAAAGCTTTGCTCTGTGATCACTGTGGTTGGATTCGGACATTGAAAATTGATCTGGGAATACGGTTGAACGAACAGCGTTGTATTCTTCTTAAATCTGCGGTCAAATAACACCATGTTATTAAGGCTTTCAGCCCCAACACGACAAATAATGTGTTGCTAAATTCTCCTAAATGGTGTTCATGCTTTTTTTAAATAGTTTAGAAGACTTTTGCTTTTCATATTGAATAGCTTAGAATGTATGATCAGTTCATATACTCTCACTACAAAAAAGTTTTTTTTTCTATTGATATTGTAAGAGGATAGTTGTTGACAAACTTTCTGGAGCCGAAAATAAGAAATGACCAGTACAGCAGAAAGACTGAAACAAGCTGTTTTGTATTCCTTGCTTGCGCACTAACAATGGCCTTGGAAAAAAATCTTAAAGACAATGTTAAAAAAACCCCAAAAATATAATAAACATGAAGTACTTTAAAAAATGCTTTAAGGTTGAAATGCAACACGATTTTTTAGAAAACTCAGCATCAAACCACGATTTATAGTAAAGGTTAAGCTCAACAAACTTTCAGGTATATCGTATGTATATCGCAAGGTTTGTCGTATGTACATCGCAAGGTTTACTGTATGTAAATCGCAAGATTTATGGTAAGTGTATCGTAAGGTATATTGGGTGTAAACTTCCTCAAAAAATTTACTTACGCCTGATTGGACTTGATCCAGTGAAATGTCGGGTACACCGTGCTCTGTGCGACTGTGCAACAGTAAAATACCAGCGCGGCCTGCATAATCTTGAATCTTGCACACATTTTCCTTTTCTTTTTTGTTTCCTTTCGTTTACTCCCAAGAATATCTTTGATCCCCTAATAAGTGCAAGAAACATAATTGTAAAATGCTAACAATGGTACGCGTTCGTTTATGGGCTGACTTTGTGTGTTTGAGCGATATAATGCTGAGTCACGTGACTCAAGGGCTGTTACATTACACCATTAAAAAAAACAATTATTTTCTTCCACAAACTGAATCCCTTAAAACTCAAATTGTAAAGACAAACGCTGACTGAGACATGTTAGGAAATTTACACAGGTCGCAACTTTCTAAAACATATTCAGTCTAACTTCCGCTGACATCCGATGCAAATCTATGATACTCTTTTCAAGTCGCTTTGTTTCGAGGTAAAGAGGGACCTAGTCTGAAGTTCTTATCAAATAAAAATAATAGTAATAACAATAATGATAATAATAAAAATAATAACAATAATAATAAAAACACTAATAATAACAATAATAATAATAATAATAATAATAGTAACAATAATAATAATAATAGTAACAATAACAATATTCTGATGATGATGATGAAGAAGAAGAAGAACACTACTGAACAACAAAAACAAGAAGAAGAACAATAATAAGAAGAAAGATAACAGGAAAAGCAATGCTAATAGCAACAATAATAGTAATAATAATAATAATAATAAAAGCAAAAATATGATATTTACAGAAATCCTACTACTAATAACAATAACAATAAGAGCAATGATATTAATAACAATAACACAACAGATTAGTAATGAGGGTGGTAGTAGTCAAGAACAATGTTGAGTTATAACAAAACGTATGCAACAATTAAATATGTTCGCGCACGCGCGAATAATGCTAAGTCTAAAGGTAAAGGTCTTCAGTAACGTTATTCTGTGTAGATGGTCTTATGGTCTCAACGAACACTCATTTGAAGTTTCATTCAAAGCAGATTGTTGTTGACTGGTTCGGTTTTAGAAAAAGAAGCACTTGTCATTTTATCCAACCAACGATTTCAATATTTCTCTTGTGTCCTAAGTTGTGCAAAATGATTAGGAGATAAAACACTTACATAATTTATAACTTTAAAAAGAAACACTAACAGAAAGCATGGTTGATTTTATAATTGTACAGTAACTTCAAGTTGGTAAGCACCAGTGAACATGATCTGTTCTTGGAAAATCTTCGGAAGTAATCGGATGTGATAGGTGATCTTCGGAAATGTATTTTTCAAATTTGGACATTCCGATCTTCACAACGTCCAATGTCCAACGTCCATCGTCCCGACTTTAGTCCATGCACTTTACTTTATTTGGCACTTCGCCATTTTCCAGATCACAAAAATAAACCATAAACAATTAAAGCGCCACACTTCGTGACAACTGCAAGTAAAAGCTCAATATTTGTTGTTTAATAAACTTATATCCTTGAAACGATGAGGGTTCAAGGGTGTTGAAAACATTCTAGAATTGCCTGGCCTTATTCTTACAGGTTTCTGACCCGTACCTTCGTGCTTTGCTTAACATATGTTATAGGAGTCTGAGCAGTTTCAATATGACTTAGAATTACCAACTTTACGTTAACTTTCGCATACGCTTCTGGAAAACGCACTTGTGCGCTTAACATCGAAATTATCCTTTAGCTGTTTTTAGTTTCTGAAAGCCATTGCATTTTTTGCATTGAAGTTACAAAACTACCCGTTCACGTGTGACGGTGTAACCTTGACATCACTCATTTGAACGAAATACAGGTAATAAAAAATCCCGTGTAGTGCGTGGAGACTGCAAAGTATTAGTGTGAAGTTGGAGTCTGTGACTTGCCGTGGACAGGACCGACTAAACCATTGCAGGTTAGGCCCCAGCAAAAGCTGGCAATCACTTATTTTATACATCTGAGTTGCCTACTATAGCTTAGTACAGTGCCCTTAATTGTAAATCTGGCCGGGTTTGTAAACACGCTAACCAACTCGACTGATTAGAGCAGTAGTTGCTACGATATGCAAATCAAACAAAGGCTGGCAAGTATTGATCGTGTAATTGCTGCGAAGGAAGAATTCTAAAAGGCCATATTTACTGTGGTATTGCGTATAGAAAATAAAAAACGCAATCATATAAGTTTTAACGTTTACTTTTCAAATTATATATAACTCACTAAAAGGCGAAATTGGTTGCTTGTCAGGAGATGAGAGATTTCTTAATGAGAAACATATAAATTTAATAAAATTTTCAACAAGGAACCTGAACAGACTCACTCTCAGTCACATTAATTATTGAAATTGCACAGACCACTATGATATCGCTGAAATAAAAGGAAAATCAATTAAACTGATTCGGGAACTACGTAAGCCTTTGTTGCCCTCTGTTCGGAATAATTGTGGGATAGCATTTGCAATTATGCGTATAGGTTTAGGTTTTCCGGCGTTGTTTAAACGAATCTTATGCAACCGAAACTCTAATTTGAGTACTGAATTATTGACAGAGTGAACAAAGCCTGAAGCTCTCGATCTACAAAAACTTATAAAGAAATTCGCTAGCAACTCAGTGGTACTCAAGAAGTGAACGGTGCAAAGTCTTTACCAAAGTTATCTAAAAAGGTTAAGGTACATTCTTTTATCTTTTAAAGGGGACGCACAGATTTAATGGAAGAACAGTTGTCTTAAATGTCTTAAATAAACTAAATATTCTTTTAAACACAGACGCATTGTGAAGCAGCAGAAAATTTCAAACTTCCTTCACATTCACAGTTGCCATTAGCGTTGTTTAGAATGTACCATTGAATTTTAAATGCCAAGTGTTTTGAGAGAAAACAAAAATAGTATAATAAATTGCCTATGCTTTACTCACCTCAAGATTGAGAAATCAGATTACGATAACAACCAGCTCTTGCTTCAAAACAAACAAAGTGATAAACAAAGTGGTAATAACTTTTGCTTCTAGCTTGGTTCTGTTGCGACGTTCGATGAATGGTTGGCAAGCACTACCTTGAGAGATACTTATATACCGGAGTGGCACGTGTCACATGCCGTGTGCTTCGGTTGAACGCTCACAGTTCACAGCGGGCTAATACCATTGTACTTACTAAAGTTTGGCCGGAAAAACGCATCCGTTCAGTTGTTATATTGACCGTATATAACCTTGTCTTTTTTGACGTCAGTTGATCACTCGACAGTTTACGACATCTATGAGTGGGACAAGGAGGGTCTCGCGCAATCCGGCCGAGCCGAGCTGCTGATCACAACACGCTGCTATTTATAGACGGTAAAGTGACGTCACTTTCGTTACAACACCCAAGGTGACATACAGCGCGCGGTATGACTGAATTGCTATTTTAGCTCTATCACTGGAGAACTGCAGCTTTTGAGACATTTTTTTTCAAAAATGTTAAAGAGATTTTTATGAGTTTATTTGGAATTGGAGAATGCCATTTCTCTAAACTTTTTTGGCAAAGTTTTTGGGCGGCGCTGATTACTAAGACAAGTGGGTGAGGCTCGATTGTAGCTTCAAATGAACAACCAGCCATGCCTACACCAGAGACATCTGCTCAATCTATTTTCGCTTGGCAAAATCATCCGGAAACACTATAGAACTCCCTTGGTACTCGAGTAATGACTACTGTCCCTCAAGTTTAATTTTAATTACTAAATTTGTCTTTACTTTCACAAACATAACTGAGAAAGTTTTTAAACAAGATGAATGGAATGTGTAATAATAGCAAGGACATTAAGTAACCGCCCTTCACATCCGGGTTACCACCAAGTACGCTGAACTTTCGTACTTAGACTTACATGTGAATGTCTGAAATGTTCCGTCATATTCACATTTTAAAAAAGAAACATGATACTTCGTTTCTTGCACCCTTCAAAAAAAATGTCTAAACATCACAAATATTGCCTTGGATGGAAGTTGTTAAACTACAATAGTTGTGACTTTGGGCCGAAGGCGTGGTAACACAAGGTCTACGTGCTGTCGAAAAGACCTTTCTCGATTCTATTTCCGCAACATGCACTAACTCTATGACAAAATAAGGTAGAAACGCTAAATTCTCGAACGCTTCATTCAATACTTATTCGACAAACTGACTATAGCTGGCCCCAATCTCCCGAGCAAAAATTCTTGTGGCTAAATTAGTTTGGAGTAGCTTAGATGAATGTCATTGTACTTTGTAGTTTGAATAAAAGGACAGTTTACAAAAGGACGCCACACTGAGCTGCAGATATGCTGGCAAATGACCTTTACTTGTCTTCGTTGAGATGGCATTGTGCATTGAACTTAGAATGCACACTTTTGAAACTTAGTCAAAGGTACAATCCAATAGTCCACCTTCTTGTAATTTTGCACTATAGAATTTTTAAAATAGCTGATAAAATGATAAGGCAAGTCAAAAATTATGGTTCAGCTTTATTATGAACACCGCTCATTTTTTTTTTAACTTTGCTCTTTTTCTTTTACTTGCAGTTCCTTTTGCAAAAGACAAGGGAAAGAGAAAGCTACAGATGGCATTCCACTTTGAATAAACCATTCCACGATCATGATCACCTCAGTAACTCCCCATTTCATGTTACGGAATTAGTAAAACATTTTCGTTTTCAGTTGAGTCGTCGAGCGCACACCCCGCTTCTGAGCATGGTCTACAGTTTGACATGGGAAACCAGTCCCAGAATTTTAATACGAAATATTTGGCTAAATTGACTCTTGTTTTTCGTGGTGTTGTTTCCAAAGCCAGTAAGATGGCTTCTTTGAAGGTAGGGGTTGTTTGGATGTCGACATACACCGTATTTTCGCAACAACTCACTTCCGAACCTAACAGGGTGCAACTCGTGAGATATTTTTGCCACTCGAAGGTAAAATCGATATCTTTTGGAAACCGTGTAATATCCTCTATTTACTGTTCAAGTTTGTTGCACGAGACCGGTGGCTTTGACTAGATAGTTATGCCGGTATACACGCTGTTTTTTTCAAAGAACTAGTAAATTTTGGCCGAGCCTCGCTATCAGTGTGATTTTTTAGGAAATTTCAGCCTCAATTGTTCTAAGCTGTTCTTACTTTGAAAAGTACTATAAGATCATTAACAACAGTAAGAAATAACTCCTAAAATATTCCAATTATAGGCCTAACTACTTGTGATCATCAAACCGAATAAATCACAATGGAAATTCGATCGATTTCAACATTTGTGTGATGTGGTGTATTTCAACGAGTTTGACGTAGCCTGCAAAAAGCAGACAGTTTATCTTGTCTTGTATCATAATTATACGAGAAGATTCGCAGGGATGTTACTAAAATGGTGAACGGGGAATGGGGAATAGAGAATAGAGAATGGGGAATGGAGAATGAGGAACGAAGAATGGGGAGTGGGGAATGGGAAATATGAAAGCGGAATATAATGTTTTCAAGCGA
>JAOBRG010124104.1:0-19287 GCA_027574985.1 Umimayanthus nakama | reverse complement strand
CTGACAAATTCATTTTATTTCTTATAATTTTGTACATTCCAATCGCTAAACCATGTTTTCTCACCATTTTCAGTGTTCAATTCGAAAATCTGAAATTTCGAAAATCCAGGATGGCGGACACAGTGACGTCATTCATTTTTATTTGGTTACTATGGAAACCAATTAAACACCACGTGGTTTCGATTAATTGAAACTATAACAAAAGTTCTTTATATATACCAAATATCAAGTCAATTGGAAAAATGAAAGGTGTTAAAAGTCGAGGGGGGGGGCCTTCCAGATTGACCCCCCCTTATGCCTTCGTGTAACTATTTTTACCTTATGCCTTCTCGGGTAAATTAATAATGAAATACAGCACAATATTTGTATCGTATTAGACGGCTGACCAGCAAGCCGTAAGGCTTTTTTAATATCAGTTTTAAACCAGTATATTAGATGAAGTGTTGAGTAGCTACAAAGTATGCATGAAACTGATCACTGCAGTTCTGTTTACAGAATTACTTGCAGTGTAGCTAAGCAAAAGATTTTTGTTGTTTTAGGAATCCCAAACTATCTTGCAGAACGATTTCTTGAGGTTCAGCAAGTTTGATTTTGTCCTCTCACAAGTGTTTGAGACGGTCCGCGAGTTTGAGAAGAAGATAAATCACATTCGAATAACAGTGAAAGATATAAAGAACAGTATTGAGGAAGTGGTGAGTTGCATCCCTTGAACAGAAGACGTAGATCTAGAAGAACAGAATCAGTTCTGACGAAGGGCTAACGCTCGAAATGTGACCTATAATACACCAAACCACCATGTTAACTTTTGGTGATAAAAACTCATTTGCAGCTTACTTGCCAAAGCAGAAAATATATATTTTTTCGAAACTAGTCTTCCAGAGATCAGATTGCTTCGATTTTTTCCTGGCATAATATAGAATTGAAAATGAGCTTGTTCTAAGAGTTTCAAAAACGCCTTTTGGTTATAGCGAAGTTTGTCTCTCAAAGCATTCAAGAAACATTTTAAACACTATCTCTACACAGTCAGAATTAAAGGGGAGCAACATCTCAATTAAGTTTTGGTCGTTACTCATCACTCATTAGAAAATGCTAATAGAACGCAATAAACACTACTCCTAAGCGACTAAGTACCACTTCTTGGACAGCATACCAGCAACCTCCATTAAATATTAACTCCAAAAGTTTATTTCAAGCTTACCTAAAATCCAAAAAAACTAAAACTTTCTTCAAAACTGACAAATTACCGGCCATCACTTTTCGTCCCAAATTATCTCCAAAAATTTTAAAATACTTGTGAATCTTTATCGACTACGTTACTATGTCGCTATGATCAAAATTTGTGTTTTGCCAAAATTGCAACCGAGACACCGGCGATTATGACGTAATTAAGCTTGAAAATTCGACTTTGCATGCAGCGCCGCCTTAAGTCTCATCTTCTGTCAAACAGATAGTACACATAGTATCACATTTTATACTGTAATTATAACTGTTCACAGTTGTGTTTTTAATAGTACTAATATCCAGTCCCTTTAATAATTTTGTATTTATCTAGTATTTATATTATTTGTTTAATTTTTGTAGTGTTGATTTAACCCTAGAAAGCATAAGGGGAGGGGGGCAATCTGACCCCCCTCGATTTGTTTCTGCTTAAATTTTTTGTTCCTTGACCGATTTCCAAAAGCTTTGGCACAACTGTTCTTTGTTGGCTAACTCATGTTTTGATCTTATTTAGGCGATGTCACGATTGATGATGATATCATAATAATAGGTCACACAACTTGTGCGTTGACCACAAGAGTGCAATCTTTCTCTAAAAAGCGACTTTTTTTGGCCTAAATACTGACAACTACATTATATCTTACAATTTTGTAAATTCCGATCGCTAATTGTTGTTTTCTCACCATTTTCAGAAACCAATTCGAAAATCTGAAAATTTGAAAGTCCAAGATGGCGGCCGCAGTGACGTCATTTGTTTTTGTTATGGTTCCCATGGAAACTAATTAATTGAAAGTACAAAGAAAGTTCTTTTTATATACCAATTACATCAAGTCACTCGGATGAAAGGTGTCAAAAGTGGAGGGGAGGGGTCCGATTGCCGACTGCCCCCCCACCCTATGCCTTGGTGTAACTTTTTTGGCCTAATGCCTTATAGGGTTAACCAATATTCTTCTCTTTTAGCAGGCCTTTTTTCCTCTATTTGTATACCTATATCTACTTGATTAGTGAAAGCACCTAATTAGTTGTATTATACTTTAGATTTAATGCTGTCTCAACATATAACAACAAAGGAAATAAATACACTGACACTCCTAAGTAGGGGCAAACTGAAAAGCTATTTTGCTTGGGTCTTACAACACCCTTAAATTATCTGTTATCTACTTTTCCCTATCATGCATACTTAGCTAGATATAATTCAAAAAATCTCTCTGGCAACAATTATCGATGACAATCTTGAATAAAATGGAGTTTAAAAAACAACGGACTACCTGAAACACAAAGTCGATTGAAGAGTAAGATAAAAGCATAGCATTATTGAAGTGATAGAATATTAATGCAAAAGGATGGATTTGGAAGCTATAGTACTAAAAGATTAGTTTCCATATGATCCATTATGATCGCCAGATCGCTGACTATTGCCCGATCGCTGAAAAGTGTTTCCATATAATCGCTGACGATTGCTGGCAGTACTTTCAGCGATCCGGCGACCGTGAAGGATCATATGTGAACCAGGCTTTAATCAAAGGGAACCAGAGAAAGCGGTTTTGATTATTATCTGTCTGATTTGTAGTTGCGGAAAAACAAGAAAGACAGTCCTTCTCAATCATCAAATAGTAACTTGCCAAACACTTTGGAGTACATGACACAGAATTACTTGGTAAGAATTAGATCTGTCATTCGCTCATTTGCCTGTGTATATCGCTATTTTTTCCAAGCCATACAAAACACAGCCATTCAGGGTTGTGTGCTAGTGAACAAGCCTCCCTTGACGTCTGGTAAACGGAAAGATATTATGTCCACGTCTAAGAGATGTTCAGAAAACTAAACAGACTTGAAAGACGAAGCTCGTGGATATACGTGTTCGTGCTCGTGACCGTGATCACTTCGGTGTTCGTGTGAGTTTGTGTCCGTGTTCGTGTACGTACTAGTGCTAAACAATTATTCCACGAACTGGAGTCATGCAGGGCGAAAGAAAGGATGGACAGGGAAACGAGACACTGCCCCTACGAAACGTGCGATGCGCGGAACTCCCCGAAGATTCTTCAAGGAAAACATGGCCTATGGTTGCTACAGAAGTTGCTTGTCCATGGATGAAGAAATTGATGAACAACGTGATGGTTTAGAAGATCCTGAAGTTGGAGTTGAGTTTGTGTCCTACGCAGATTCATGTGAGACTTTCAGGCGAATTTATGAGCACGGGAGTCGGAAAGTCTGCTTGTCGCTTTTTAGCAATTGTACACCTGGACTTCAAAGATATGTACTCTAAAAGGTAAAACGATTGTTCTATTATCAGAGGCGGATCAAAGATTTTTCAAAGGGGGGAGGGGAGACTTTTGTAAAAGGGGGAGGGTGACTGTTCATTTTCTAGTCACCAAAATTTGTGAGTTCGAAACTTGCTTCTAATAATTCTCTTATGTGTTAGCTCAAAATGGTGAGAGACAAGTCACTTGTTCCAACCCCCTGGATCCGCTCTTGATTCTTCACTACTCAGAGTTGCAAATTGTATACAAATGACCATTACCAAACTGCAATGAAAAAAAGCTTATCGTTCATCCGTAAGTGTGCTCAGTTGGAGCTAAGCTTTAAGGAAAAGGCACAGCGGTTTCCAAAATTTTTTACCTGTAAAAATGGGTAGTGAGTGAGCGAATGCGTGAATGAATGAGCGAGTGAGTGAGCGTGTGCGTAAGTGTGAGAACAAGCAACCTTTTAAATATTTTAATTATTTTAAATTTTGTAAAATATTTGTATGAACGTTAAACTTTTTAACAACATTGTAAATATCTCACAATTCAGTGTTGTAATGCGCAGTTGAAAACTTTAGATTGAGAATTGCGCAATACAAATTCAATAAAGTTATAGTTATAGTTTATTGCAACGAGAATTAATAAAAGTTATTATGATTACTATGATTATGTTTTGCAGCGGTTGGCAAGAGAAGCTAATGTATTTGCGCACTGTCCAAACCCTCATACTGAAGAATACCGGCGACTTGTGAAGACTCTGATGAGCTTCGTTATACTGAACGAGTTCTTGGCCATGTGCACACTCTTTATGGCGGACCTTGGCAAGTTATGCAGTCAAAGAGAATGAACACCACAGTTACGAGAGGACGGTTATGTTTCAAAATTTAGGGCAATTAAGCGGAAACGAGCTGAAAATCTTGACGACTCTATGCGACATTACTCGACTTAAGGGAGTTTGCGTCTTAGAGCTTGGCTGAGCTAGATGATTGATTCATAAGGAACGAGACTTGAAAACATTCCATATGGAGAAAGTATAGAAAAGAGTTACATCAAAACAGACGATGGTAAACTTTGCATTTAATGGACGATCTGCTGAAACATCAAGTAAATTTCACTTTTTTTCTTTTCCTTTCAAAATTGAACGAATAGGAACTCCGAGTTAAGTTTATTTTTTTAAAAAAATCTCTTGTTTTCGTTTGTTTTGTTAAAACACCACAAATAGACAAGTAATGGAGTATGACGAAATCAAGTACCCAGTCTTTTTTTCAAGTTAAGCTTTCGAGAAAGATACTAGATAGTGGATCTCGAGATCTTTAGAGCTGCACTGATAAGGACCTCGAACTCGAAAGCATGACCAGACAATGGTCTATCCGCAAGTGGAGCAGCACTGACAAAGTCTTTGAAGACAAATGGATAAAAGTTTTACTATTTGTGAAACAGGAACAGCATTGGTTCTTAAATCAATTGGTATTTTTGGCATCTGGTTGTTAAATTGTTCATGTTTTTATTCATATATTGTCTATATTGGGTTTCCACGGGATTGTTCTTAACATATTTGTTAGGCAGGTTTAAATCTCAGCGTTGTTATTGTAATAGCGTTCCCTCTTAGTTTTAAGGAAAAGAGTTTCTACCTGGAAGAACGAGTTCAGTGAGAAAGTAGTTCCGGTTAGAATACTCTGCACATCTCGCGTACAAAGCACGTGCAATACAGCATGATATGATGCAACCAATAGCACTGAAAAAAACTCCTACCCTAATTTCGGCCTAAGAATAAAAATAGGCTTGGTCCAGTGTTCGTGGTTAACCTAAAATCCCAAGCGACTCATTAAAACTCCTAAAAATGCAAATTAAAGTAAGGCATGCTATTCACGACAAAAATCTCGAAATTTAAGAATTTAGCTAATTTATGGCGATAAGCTTTTTGATGAAAATCGAGTGGCGAGACAACATAATAGTGCAAAGTGCAATGTATTTTTGGCATCTTATTCTTGAATTGTCCCTTTTTTACACGAAGAATAATGATAAAACACCGGGCTAGAAGAAAAATTATGTTTTTATGAGATCGCTCTTAACTTTTTCTAGTATTTAAGGAAAAGAGCGAGAATCAAATATGGCTGCCTTGAACAACAGTTCCTTGAGCAATTCCAATCGATCCGAATGTCGTTTAGAATATGATATTTTTCACATCCGTAGCGTACAAAGCCTGTGCAAACCAGCATGATGTGATACAACCGATGGCACTGCAAAAACACCTTGTCATCCTTGAAATTTTAAGCTACTTTAAGAATCTAATATACAACACTTTATGTGGCGTTCCATGGTGTTCGGGGTCGACTCAAGTAACTAAATTAACCAGTAGTCAGTGACTACCGCGCCACCGTCCAAATCTCACGTGTCAAGTGACCAAGAGGAAAAAGTGGTTTTAGGCACGGCGTTGAAAACGATATCAATATATCTGTTTGAATGAACGGGGAAGCTTATTTGTTTGTTTCGCTTTCGGGAATCAAAAGCTAAGTATAGATCATGGAGTAACTGATTATATACTGTCCAACCTCCAAAGAGCTTTATATCGGGATCAAGTTTTCTGAGAGATACTGCCTTAAGCGCCGAAGGAGCCTTTTGCTAGGGGAGTTGGGGGCATGCTCCCCAGGAAGATTTTGAATCTAGAGGCTCTGAAATACCATTTCTGGTGTTCTAACACAAAAATTTCTGTCAAAAATCCTCGGTAACATCTTGCGGTTGTTTCAGTTTTCGGGACATCAGAGTTAAGTATTCTGCGTTCAATTTCTTTTATGAGAATCTGACGAAATTATCACAAGACGAGTCGAAACCGGGATTTTTCCTATCTCTATTGCATATTGGTCGGGATACGGGGTCTTCAAGCAAAATCGGATAATCCCGACGAAATCGGGACGGTTGGACAGTCTGTGCCGGATTAATACCGAGTAGAACAATTCAAGTAACTAAACTTAGTCAGTGACTATGTCACGAGAAATCGCGCCATGCCGGTCATGTGACCAAGAGGAATAAGTGTTTTTGGGCGCGGCGATGAAAACGATAGCAATTTGTCTGTTTGAGTTAACGGGGAACCTATTTGTTTGTTTCACTTTCGGTAATCAAAAGCTAAGTATAGATCATGGAATAACTAATCTCCCGTAACTTGTAGTTTAATCAAAACTCAACGGTCACCGAAGAATACAAAGTCTTAAACCTGCAACTCAAACAGAAAGGAGTTTACCAAACAAGAATGAAGCTCAAGGCAAAACTCCAAAAAACGATACCCTTAAACTTTCGGACAACCCGTCATATATTAAAGGGAGTCCCCCCCTCCCCCCCCCCCCCGGGCTAGAACGACAAATGTACCAGAACAGCAGCGAAGCAAAGGACACCATAGTAAGTAGTTTTTTCTGTAGGGTGAAAAAGTGTTTTTCGTGATCGTTTATTTCTTTAAAACACAGGGAGCCCTCATGCTATTTTTGAAGTTTTTGAGTAAAATATAACTGCATATCAACTTGCCTTTTGGGAAAGTCGTGTCTCACATGTACATCGTACTGCCTCGCCATGCCGATATGGCAAGGAATTGATGTTCTAAAATGCCTTTTTTTAGTAAATAACCGGAGAAAGCAGCTCTGACCAACTCCTGGCATCATCCATTGCTGTAAAGTAGCTAAAATTCGGGCAAGTTCTGACCTTTATTAACCTTCGATCATACTTTCGACCGTTGGCGCTTCAATGAGCGCCATGCCAGAAAAGCTGGAAACGAGTCATCTCGCAAGAACCAGTAACTCTCGGCTCAGCCTGGGCTGTTCTTAAATTTTTGGCCATTTCAGCCTCAAATTGTTCTTATTTTCTGGGAATTCCACTCGGAACAATAAAGCGACGCTAAGAAATACATGTTTGCTCTTATTTATACTGCCGTACTGATGCGTTAAAAGGTTGACACTGTCTATACATTGTTCGCGAACGTCACGAGCTTGCTTATCGCTCTTCCAGCGCTAGATGACCCAGCTAATTCGAACAGATCTTTTATACATTTACATCTCATTTTGTGTACAAGAATTTAATAAACTTTCTTAAATTTTTCTGATCAAAATTTCAGCCTGGTGATTGTTCTTAGCTTGTTCTTAATTTTTGGGAAAATCCCAGCCTGGGTGTTCTATAAAGATAGTTCTTGTAAAGAAAAAGGCGTGTAGGGTTACCGTTCACCTTGAGCGGCGTTTTCAATTTTTCGTATGTTACTTCGTTAACACGCATCGGATACCCACAAACCTAATATCAATGGAAAGCTTACGAAATTATCTAGATGATGGTGACTTTTTTTAAAAAAAATTTAGTTTGTAAACGAATGCAAGCTTCATAAGTCAAATTGACTCTTTCACTACTAGATGCCAATGCGGCTGTCAGCTTCAATTTACGCCATTTGTATTTTGTTTATCAGTTTTAGTACCATTTGCGCTCTAATTTGGTCCTGGCGATTTTTGATTGAAATCGTCTTTAATTTTCTGCAGGCGTTTGAAGAAAGTTCCCCATTTGCAGCATACACAACTGAGATGAATCTAGTTTTCTAGACAACGAGGGCCCGATTTTTAAAATCGGACGCGATCACTTCAATCGCAGCCGATTTTGTGTTATCGGACCCGTTTGTTTGTAACGGCGGCGATTGAATTCATTCACTTTTAAACGTGGGTCTGATTCAGTAACGGATACACAATTTAGTAATGCCGGGGTGTAAAATATATACGTGCATACGTTTTATAATATTAATGGTGGATGCGATTTGTAAACGGTATACGATTTATAAATGGGATACGATTTATAAAACGGGGTGTGATTTGTAAACGGAGGTACGATTTATAAACGGGGTGCGATTTGTAAACGGGGGTACGATTTATAAATGGGGTGCGTAAATAGATGAATAACTGACTATTTGATAATGAAAGTTTTAGCAAGTGCCTAAAAGTCAGCAATCAATGTGTATATAATTAGTCAATTGTCTTTAAATAAAGTCGTTGGATACCCTCAAGAGCGTTTGCTTTTTCAATATACAAGCTAAAAAGTTTATGTTTTGGTCGGTTTATGTTGTTCTTTCGGAATATTTCTCTTTTTTCATTGCTTTCTCCAATCGTTTTATTTTTTTCTATTTTTTGTTTTCCATTTTTCGTTTTCTAGTAACTCGTTTTTACTTGTTTATGTATCTCGATTCTTAAAGTTTTTTTTTCTTAATTTAACTATTGATTGTATTTTTCCTCTCGCTATGTCCGTCTTCGCGCAGTTCTCGTTTCGGTTACTTAATGAGCAAAAAAGTCCCATAAAGTATCATGGATTACTCTCACTCACTCTTTTACTCCTGTTTTTGCAGGAAGTTGCCAAAGAGACCATCATGCATTGCCCAGCAGCAGGTAGCGAGGAGTTCAAGGCTCTCGTACGAACACTGATGAGCTACGTCATATTGAACGAGACCTTGAACATGTGCACTCTCTTTGTGTTGGACCTTGGAAAGTTGAGGAGCTTGGAGTGAAACAAAATCACTCACGATCAAAGAAAGAACAGTATAATGTTGGTTAATGTTCCAGCCAAAACTGAAGTAAAAGGCGGTCTTGCGAAGAACAATCTCTGCTAAGAACAGTCTTAACATGAAGTGAAATATGAAGGGAATGGAAAAGGACCAAAAATCGCTAAACTTGAAACAGTTTAGTCAGTTCGGAGCAATAAAATCACCCACAGTTAAAGGAAAGACCAATTCAATGTTTCAGCTTATAGGTCTTTGTAGTATAAAAGAAAACGCAGTAAGCTGAGAACTGAGTCATGAAAAGCAATCTGCCCAAAACTGTTAAAACAAGTCAGAACAAGAGGAAATCGAAAAAAGGGGCAGTAATGAAGCAGAAAACGGTTTGAAAGGAAGGAGAAGTACCGCTGAGGCGACCCTCGCACGATGACACATTTAGAGTCCGAAAAACTGAAGAGTTTGTAAGAGGTAATAACTGAAAGGGAAAAAGCCCAATCGCGAAAAGACGGGCAAAATGCTAGGAGAAGTTAAACGAGTAACAAACTAAGGAAAAGAATGGAAGCAAATCAAGGAAAAAGCTTTGATAGAATAACCCTATACTTTTTTTTACTTGTTTCTGAATGTTAATTTTTGGTAAAATGTTTCTAACTAGAAACTTTTGAAAAGCAATACAATCAAACAATTTAAATATAAGTCGCGTTAGCTAATATATGTGTTAATAACTATACAAGTTTCTAAGTTTATCTTACAAAAAGTTATAGCCTTTTCAAAAAAGGCCAGTTTAAGAGTGAAGGAATACTGTACTTATTATACAAGACAATGTTATTTTGTAAAATCGAAATTTAGTGTATTATTTGAGCCTTATTATAGATAAAGTATAAGTTAACGAAAAATGCAAAATTGCATGGATTTTCTTTAAATAACCCATACAAATATATTTCATGGGGGTACATATGTTTCTACAACAACCTTACCAAAACAGGGAGTGCGGAGCAAATTTGAGATTTGGGGGGCACCGTTAGTTACTCGATATTGGGGGGAAGGGGGCACAAGACAAGTTTTCCTAATAAATTTTTTATAATTGCATTCGACGAAGGAGAACACCATCCTAATCTTTGCATAGCGCGAGAAATCTCGATTTTTTTTGGCTGTGTTCAATTGCCTCGATCCCATGCTAATGCGGAGGACCCGGACTAGCACGACCCGTGTCGGATTTTGTTCTGGATAAAATTCAGGCCCGGCGGAACCGGTCCGGTTGGTCCGGCCATGGCCGGACCAACTTTTGAACTGGGTCATATCATTTTTTTATTTAAAAAAATTGATTTTTTTTAAAATTAAAGGTGTCTACTTTAATAAGGCGACATGTGCTAAAACCAATTGAAAACCAATTCAATATTTGAATATATCCATTACTCTACTGAAATTAATGTCAAATTGCTGCTAAACACATGCAATTTTCACCGTCCGTTTCGGTTCATTTTTTCGTTAATTCTCTTTGAGAATGCGCGAAAATGTGCATTTTAAAGACTCTAAACTTCAAAATTTCCCCAGGGGAGCATGCCCCCTGACCCCCCTAGTGTACTCGCGCCTTCGGCGCTCGAATGAATTTTAATTAGCTGGACCAACTCTGAACTGCTTCCGCCGGGCCTGTAATTAAAGTAGAGTCAGTGGAAAGAAGATGCTTCGTGTGGTTTAACAGCCTGCAGGATGTTAACAGAACTAGCAAAACTTTTAGACAGGACCCTCAACTATCATTTAACATGAGTAGTTTGCATTCAGAAAGATATGTGATCACAGACAGCCACCAGAGTTCGAAATTGGTGCTTCGCCGAACACTAGTAAATACTGTGGCTGGCATGTAGTATGACTTCTTTGAAAACTGGTACCGAGAGCCTGGTAAGAATACTTGCAATATTCTTAGATCATTTCCTGCATTTTGTCGATATTTTTAATAGAGACGAAATAAGACAAAACGCCAAAACATTCTGCAACCGCAGCGCCGGAGTAATTGCATGTTCATATTCCGCGTCATATTATCTCATAGCTTTATCTTGTGTTTGACACAACTTTACCCAGAACTTGAATGGGTGAAGAGTTATCTAGTAACACTTTATCAACAGAAAAACCAAAAAATACTGTTCAACCTTCAAAAGGGGGTTAGTATTAGTAAAACCAAGCGTTTACTAGACTAGTTGTCTAGTGAAAAAAATTCTAGTCAGTCTGGCTATCCCTGCAGCCAATACGTCAATTTTTTAACGATATCGAACGCACTACACTAATCTGTGATTACTTATAGTTCTATTAAATACTGGGTAGGGGAAAGGGGGGGGGGGCAAGTGCCCTCCCAGACCCACTGCTCCGCGGTCCCTGCTGAACAGGGGGATATTTCTGTTTACGGCTGCTGGCCATGTTTGTGTCCACATGAAGGGTATTTGGTTGGCTTATAACAGAAGGAAGACGGTTTCAGTATCAATTCATTAACCGAGAGTGACACGAAGTCTTTCCGTACGGGAAATATTGAACTGAACCCTTTTGAATTAAGCACACGAAAAAGTCTAACGATAGATATTTTTCGACCCTGCACAAAGACCACGATGTGAATCGGTTCAGTATGTCTTTTATTTTGTACCCTGGAGACAAGAGGTATACTCGCTGTTCCGATCGAAATATTCACTTGAACAGCTGCTGGCGAAGCCAGCAAACGAGCATGAGTCGAGCGGCAGATCAGTCAAAACCCAAAGCAGCGAGTTGTACCTCTGGCGCCCAAAACTATCCTTTATTTTAAAAGTTAATTTTTATTGGCCTATAAAGTAAGCCAGCAACAATTCTTAGTATTCTTGGGCCTAGTAACTGGAAAAATTGGTTCTTAAACAGGCCTTTTTTGTACATAAAACATGTTAAGATTACTGTCTCGCTGTGGTTGAAAATGCTCTAAAATTTTGGCAAACCTGAGCTCAATGTAAGAATTATTTTTATATGGATAACAGTGTGTATGAAATGTTGCTGGCGGGAATAACGGTTCAGTGAACAAGTTGAATCGTACCTGCATTCGACCTGAGTTCCGGTTAGAATATTCACAGCATGCAGACGTATTAAGCACGTGCAGTCCAGCATGGTTGTGTTACAACCGATGGCCGGCACTACAAAAATACCTTCTCATTATTGAAACTTTTAGCATCCTCGGAGTTCTAATATACCTGGTGTAGTGTTCCTGGTGAGCTAAAAACTCCCGAGTGATTCAATTTAGATCTGTCAGGTGAAACAGCGCCGTCCTCCATGTGACCAACAGGAACGAGTGGTTTTCTCAGAATTGAGAGGGCGCGGCGATGAAAACGATATCAATATGTCAATGTGAAGAGACAGGGGAACTTATTTGCTGTTTCAGGGATCAAAAGCTAAGTATAGATAACGGAGTAAGTGATTCAGAACAATAGCGAGGGAATCTCCCGTCAACTATGAAAACAACAAATATCGCCGGTGCAGCTTGCAGTTTAATCAGAGCTCAACGTTCACCGAAGAACACAAACCTCTTAATTTTATCTGCAACTCAAACAGAAAGGAAATTACAAAACAAGAATGAAATTCAAGGCAAATCTACTGCCAGTTGTGGACTTTAACTTGCTTCAGTCGCTAGAACGACAGCTGTACCAGAACAGCAGCGAAGCAAAGGACGCCATAGTAAGTAGTTTAAATTTTTTGTGTAGGGTAGAAAAGTGTTTGCTTGGGTCTGTGATCCGATTAACAACGGTTTAAACCAAGTCCATGCTTCCGACGTCATGAGATCAAAAGTATATTTGTGATTCGTGATATAATAAACTGTAAAGCTGTAACCGTGTTCTGTAATGATGTTTAATGATAATAAAGAAGTGACTTGTTTTTTGTGCATCTTTTTAACACCCAGTATTAACTATAGATTTTTTTTGGAGTATGGAGTATGCATCCCTTGCACTCTTGCTTATACCAATGTCTTCTTGCTGGCTGTTAGTAGTTTTTCTTCTTTCAGATGCTTGAAATATACTTTAAGGCTTTCTGTTTTATATATTGAATATTAGCTTTTAAAAATTAAAGTTTATTTGAAGCTATTTCTTACTAACTGACCGGTTAGTACTCGTGTGCTCAACGCCTGTTAGTTGCCAGACAGAAGGGTAACATGATTGGTTCTTTCTTTTACAGGCAAATAACTTGAGACGTTTTTTCCAAGAGCCCGACGAAGATGTGTTACTAGAATTTGCACAACTGACAAAGAGTGAAATTGAGATTCAGGTAAATACATTAAACCTACAGTATGGCTTGAATGATACATAAAATCGGACGGAGAAGTAATATTTATAATGTTTTCAAGGAGCAGTAATAAGGTCAAGCGTCAACTCAACTGCTTTTTTGTCAGTAAAGCCACGTGAGATTCGAAGCGGAAGTTAACCGAGACACACCTGGCCTGTCACTTCCGCTCTGGTTCTCTTCCGGTCAGGCATTTCTATAAACATGCCATCAGCTCAATACATACAAAACAAATTCAGTAACAAACTCAGTGTGTGTTTTTACAAATAGTCAACGAGAGGACTTTGTTGGAAAAGAATCAAATGTGCCAAGCTACTTCTGTTTTAGTTTTTTTTTTATAATTAAGCTGGTTACAAGAGATGTTTTGAAGGGCAGTACAATCCAATTTAAGATGTACCGGTTTTCTTGCAAGCGTGCTACAAATATGACAATTTTTAAAGATATAAGTCACATAAGCGAACATATACCAAACTACTAATGTTTTTGCATCTACACAAAAGACACTTTCAACTCCGACTTGATCACATTTTGGCTATGCACGCTTTTTTAAAAGGAACAGTTTCATGAGAACAACGAGGCTCAAATTTGCCCAAAACTTAAGAACAAGCTAAGAACAATCCAGGCTGGGATTTGGAGTAATAAATGCAACGTTTACATTTTTTCTTATATTTTCCTCAAGCTCAATTTTATCGAGCGTTAAGTAGTCCAAATAATGAGATCGATCGAATTTCCATTGCGATTTATTTGGCTTTGTTCCTGATCACAGGTTAGGTGCATTTGCAATACTTTAGGAGATATTTCTTAACTGTTGTTGTTTTTATGAGTACTTCAAAAAACAAGAACATCTTAAAAAGCAATTGAGGCTGAAACTCGCTAAAAAGTTAAGAACAATGAGGCTCGGCCAAAATTTACTGGTTTTATAAAAAAGCGTGTAACTTGTATAAAAAATCTGAACAAACACAGTCTAGATTTTCATTGTCATTAGGCCACATAAAAAAAATTCCCTGTTTCTCATCAGAAATTTGTGAAAAGTAAATGAGGTCAAGACAAGTTTTAGGCGAGCCGCAGCTCTCGAGTCATTTCGCTTACGGAGCGGAAGAAAATATATACTTTCCATACATTTTCTATATTTTAAAAAAAAATAAAAAAAGTTAGTGCGGCAGCCATTTTGAATTTTTTTATGTGGCCTTATTCATGTTATTCATATTCTAGTTATTGCGGGGTTTTTTTCGTTCCTCTTCTTGTTTTTATTCGTGTTTTTGTCCTTTTTTGTTCCTATTCTCGCTCTCGTTCTAGTTCTCAATAGTATTTGTTACCATTGTTCTCTTTCTTAATTTTGCACTTATTCCTGTTCTTATTCTCGTACTTGCCCTTGAAAAGATCTTTTTCTTGTTTTCGTTCTTTTACTTAACATTTTCCTTTTTCTTGTTCTTGTTTTTGTCCTCGTAGTCGTACTTGTATAGGCGAATCTTTGTTTACATTTTTTACCTCATAAGCATATCGGTACCCTTGTTTTTACTCGAGCTAAAAGATCGCTTGTTCTGAATATTAAAACAACTGCACAAAATTAGCTTCTTCTAAAAATATGAAGCCGATATGTTAGATAGTTTTCCTGTGATGCGTGCTTAAAACCTGGAAATTTTACAAAGAATGTGTGGTTCACTAACGATTTTGCCACCCAGCTGTTTCGAGTTTTTTTTATGAACATCGATGTCTTCTTTAAAATTGCATGCCCAGAACCGAAAGTTTAGCCCAGTATTTTCCTCGACTAGCTTTCTTAAGATTTGTATTCAAGTTCCTTTCTCTACCTAAAAGTGTATGCTAATGAAGCAGAATGTAAAAAATGACGTCACGAAAGGTTCGCCTATTGAAGTGGTCTCGATCATGTTTCTTGAGCCTGTTCGGGTTTGTGTCTTTGTCCTTTATACTAATAGCTACTTAGAATAACTTGGTAACCTAAGTCTGGTTTTTCTGGTTTATTTTTGCAACTAGTCGACAAGTCTTGCCGACTTTAAAAGTTGTGTGAAACATATAATTGTATTTTCTTCTTATAGGATACTGAAGAAGATATCTTGAAGAACAACTACCTGAGGTTCAGCAAGTTTTGTTTTGCTCTCAAGTCAGCAGTCGAGTCTCTCACTGATCACGAGTCACGAAGGAAGATTGGACTTGTTGAAGTGACGGTGGAAAACATCAGGAACTTTATTGCCGAAGTGGTAAGTTTGGATTAGGAAAAGGAGGTGAAATGTTGGACGGATAAATAGACAAACAGCAGCGAAGACGAAGAAACAACCCGTGGTAGATATACATACAGACAAACTTGCAGGCAGACAGACTGACAGACAGCTGAACACGCAAATACCCACAACAGACAAACGAGCAGGTAGATAGACCGGCAATTGACTGAAGGTGTAGAAGAGTCAAACTGTACATACAGAAGGAAAAAGTTTAATAATATCCTTTGTCTTCGTTGTCATTGCGTGGTGGTGCGTCTCTCATTAGAAGGATTGTCTCTCGTGGTTGAGGATATACATGTAGGCGGGGTTTGATATTAATCGTATCTTCTGTCTTATTGAATTGTAGTTACGGCGAAACGAAAAGGAAATTCCCTCTCAACCTTCTTACAGTGGCTTGCTAAAGGAATTTGAGAGCCAGACATCATCCTATGTGGTGAGTGCTGAATCTGTTGCTACAGATGTGTCAGTGTACATTGATGTGTGTATGTCAACTTTTTCTAAACTGAGGTTTTTTTAGACTTTCTCAAATTCATTGGCCCATTCACTATTTCTTTCCCTTTCCTCCTTTTGTCGCAAACGACCCAGTACAAGTTTGGTTTAAGGGTTGTTCAGCCAACATTGAATGTACAAAAGAGGCCCGTAAAGCATCATGGGTGGCTTTAACTCTTTAACTTTTGATTTTGCAGGAAGTTGCGAAAGAGACCATCATGCATTGCCCAGCAGCAGGCAGCGAGGAGTTCAAGGCTCTCGTACGAACACTGATGAGCTATGTCATATTGAACGAGACCTTGAACATGTGCACTCTCTTTGTGTTGGACCTTGGAAAGTTGAAGAATATGGAGTGAGACAGAATCACTCACAATTAAAAGCAGAGCTGTAGAATGTTTCAGCCTAAAACTGACCAAACAAGAGCTGACGAGTAGTCCTGAAAATCCAAGAACAAGTACAAAACCAGCTTACAGTGGGAGAAGCTTACGCACAGTTAAAGGAAGAACAGTGTAAGTGTTAAGTTTACAAACTAAAGAAATAACTTAGTGTAATGAATAGTAATCCGCCATGAACGGTTACTTTGTAACAAGTTAAACAACGGAAGGAAAGGAAAACAACCAGTGGAAAGAACAATTTCTAAAAGAAGTGAAAAAAGAATGAGAAAGGAAAAGAAGGCAACGAAAAAGCAGAAAACGGTTTCAAAGAAATTACAATCCAGTATCTGAGTTAAAAGCGTGACGTGTGGTCACGACGATCAATCTACCAAGAACAACTGAAAAAGTGAAAAGAAAACAAATGGGAAAAAACAGTGATAAAACAAGAAATCTGTAGTTTAGGAGAAAGTAAACAACTAAGAGTTAAAGCAATTAAGAAGTTCAACTCAGGCTGAAACGGAAAGGATTAAAAACTGATCTTGAGAGGCCAGTAATATGCCAAGTTAAGAAAATAAAAACACTAGGGAAGAAAGTGGGAAGAAGTCAGAGCAGATGAAATCTTTTGACAAGATGAAACCACTCGACTCGCTGCTTCTTTCTGGGTATTAAGTTTTGTTAGAAAAATATAAAAGAGTAGAAACAAGAATATTTGTACATATTAGAGTTAAGAAGTAAGGCTCTATTGAACAAAGCATTTTGCCAGGTAATACAACCAAATATTTTTAAAACGACCATTTTTGGCACAAATCCATGCATAAGTTCCGTAAACTTCAGCATTATACAACAAACATTATTTAAAACTGAAAGACAGAAATAAATCCTTTTTTAGCACAGTATGCCTCTTGTTTTAACAGTTACAGCTTATTTATTGAGGGAGAAAGGGCAGATGGGGCTTATCGAAAGTTTCAACCTCCACACGAGGGGCTTATTAGAGAGGGGGCCCTGTTAGAGCGTTTAACGGTACGACTGATGGTAGTACAGGTTGCATTTATAGTTTACATGTTTTTGTATCATTAATTTAAGTTTCCCAGCTTAACAAACTGAATGTTTTGACTTTCTCAAAGCGGGAAGCTAGTTTCTAAAAAGAGTGAAAAGCCACCGTGTTTATCATAAAAGACAGTTATTTTCTCGTGAATAACAAAGTTATTGTGTGTTTTTTGAGCTGTAATTCATAATTAATTTATAATAAATAATTTGGGATACTCCAAACTGCATGGGCTTATCAATATCTTTAAAACTAAATTATGTACGAAATAATGATACTGTACCCGTGCAGGGGATTATTTCAGTAAACAGCTGCCGAGTGCATTTATGTCTTCGTAAAGAATTTTCAAAGGTATAAGTATGGGAAAGACCACCGTTCGAGAAGGATTAATGAATAATACCAGAATAACACGCGTATTTGATGAAAGTGATAGCAATAGCGCGGGTGCGAACACGAATAGTACGTTTGATTTTCATTAAATACAATTAATCGGGGTGAATAATGGCACAATATTCATCGACATGCGAAGCATTGAGGTGAATACTCTAAAAGCTACTATTCACCGGGATTGAAGAGAATAATTGTCTTAGTATATACAAACTCGGTGACGACACAACACACTCAAGAAAAGTAAGCAAGAATTTTCATGCTGATCAGTTTGATCTCTCTAATTTGTCCCAACGTGTCAACAGTAATCTGCATGCGCTCACTGCACAGTTGGATGCTTTCCACGCTCAATTTACGCACGAAACTTACAGTTATCACAAAGATGGCAGCTCTGCAAAATAGCTTAAAGCTGTTAAAGCTGAGTTGCACTTTGTTTGAAAAAGAAACTGAAAGAACAGTTTGCCATGTGCTTGCTGCTGGAGTGTTGGGAGTCACAACCATTTTAAAGAGAGATAGCGACAATCAAGCTTTCTTGAATGGAGACACTTTGCTCAGTGGAAGTTGAGTTGACTTGGATGGGGCTTCGAAATAGAGCCTTGGAAGGGGAATTGTTTTTCAAGGAAAGAAGCAGCAGCGAAGCTTGGCGATCAGGACAGAAGACACTTGACATGTGAGCAAATTGTTTGAATTGTGTGTTAAAACGTAGTTTATATCTGAAAACTTTCATTCCTAATTTCGTTGCTTACTTTGTATCGTTATGAATGATAATATCTTGCATTTGCAAGACGTCGTTCTCGGCATTCAAGTCCTGGCCATGGTTTTGCCTTCAGCTGCCTTTGTCTAGTCTGGTTTAGTAATGGTGAAACTTTCTACACAGTCGGGTCTGGGGTTTGTTTTACAATCCAAACCTCAACTCTAAGATCTTCGCAGTGCGGTTGAGTTTTTACAATGCAGTTTTGAATAATACTCGTTGTTGTAGATCAGTGCTAAGAACGCTGTACGGTGCTGACGAGACCTTGGGTAAAAGCGGTTGTGCGCATATGTAAATTTCCTGGCTAAATTTTAATTGTATAACCGAGTTTTGTGGCCTTGCATTGAATGTAGATGTTTGTTGATCATCTGAGTGTGTGCGCGCGCCAACCGTGTATGTGCACGATGCTCGTGTTAAATACGGCCGTGCGCATTGCGTTTCAGCGAACGTGTCCTGAATATGTTTTCAAAACTTCACTTTTACCGACAACTGCCTTTGCGTCAAACAGAAAATGAACTCAAGAGAATGTAGCTAGAGACCTAAGAGCAAGTCGACAAAACTAAAAAAAAGCAAAGGATAAGTGTTCTCATTTTAGAGAAAAGTGAATATTTGAAGGAAGTTTTACGCACTTAGGACAAATCATGAATTATGCGTGCTACAGCAAACTGTTTAATATTATTCCAATATAGAAATATAAAACGAGCGCGCGCGCTCTGTTCAGTGATAGAAACACGCGTGAGTTTTTTAGTTCACGAAAGA